>PVIY010004028.1:0-106867 GCA_004026745.1 Myrmecophaga tridactyla | reverse complement strand
TTTTTTTAAAACTATAACAACAAACAGACGCAAACATTCTTAACATGATCATTCCATTCTACATATAAAATCAGTAATTCACAATATCATCACATAGTTGCATATTCATCATCGTGATCATTTCTGAGAACATTTGCATCGATTCAGAAAAAGAAATAAAAAGACAACTGAAAAAAATTCATACATATCATATCCCTTACCCCTCCCTTTCATTGATCACTAGCATTTCAATCTACTAAATTTATTTTAACATTTGTTCCCCCTATTATTTCTTTTTATATCGTATGTTTTACTGATCTGTTGATAAGGCAGGTAAAAGGAGTATCAGACACAAGGTTTTCACAATTACACAGTCACATTGTGAAAGCTATATCATTATACAACCATCTTCAAGAAACATGGCTACTGGCACACAGCTCTACGTTTTCAGGCAATTCCCTTCAGCCTCTCCATTATATCTTGACTAACAAGGTGATATCTATTTAATGCATAAGAATAACCTCCAGAATAACCTCTTGACTCTGTTTGGAATCTCTCAGCCATTGACACTTTATTTTGTCTCATTTCGCTCTTCCCCCTTAAAAGTCCATTTTAACAAAAAATATCATCCTTACAGAAATTCTTATCTGGGAATGAGTGTGCAAGTTACTGAGTTTTACCACTCTTTAAATAATCTTTTCTGTTATCAGTTTTCTACTGTAAATAAGTGAAATTTCTTCATATAAAATGTGTTCTAGTCCAAAAAAGAACTGTCTTTCTAAACTGTCTCTGTGTCTGGCAGAATATGAAATATTGAAGGAGTAAGCAAAAGTATTTTTGATAAACAGAACCTTATCTGATAGCCAAGCAGGAGGGACAAGATAGTCTTCAAAGCTCTGCAGGCAGCCTTTATACAGTAGGGCAGGTGTAAGCACTGCTGCTGATGAAAATAGTTGATGTCCCATATAATTTAGATTTGACTGTGCTGGATATAAGCAGGTCTTGGTATAATCATAGAGCAAAAATTTTGATTATTTTATTTAATATTTGTCAAGCCCCTAACTATATTCTAGCACTTTAAGAAAAATATTTTGTAAAAGCAAATTATTAAAATTCAAAGCAATTTTATTGAACCTGTTTTCTCACTGTTCCATGGAAGGGTTTATACATATAAGCAAAGAGAAGATCTAGAATGAATCCTGCTGTGGTGCTAGATTAGACTTGGAAATACTGGTGTGAACTCATTTTAACTTACTATATATACAGATTGATGCAGAAGTAATTATAGATGTGTGTACACATGGGTTAGTATGCATACCATATGTATTTCCTATCTCTGCACTGGGAGGGCCCAGAAGCAATAACACCCTAGTACTAAGAGCACACCCAATCCCCAATCTTGTTTTCCAAATCCATTCACTAAAAGGATAGGGGCATGTTAGAGGGTCATAGGAGTCAACTTTAAAAAGTTCTTGATGGCCAAAGCTGGTCAGTTAGAACAACAAAATAAATATCATGGTTTTGGATTATAAGTCAAAGTATAAAATAAATGTATATGAATCCATACTGATACACATCAATGAGTGAATCAATAAATAAATGGGGGAGAGGAGATAAATCTTCCAGGAGAATTCTGAATAACACATGCAAATACAACCTCCTCTGGGTCAATACCCTATGTCCCAGCCTGGTCTATGTGTATAGACTGGACTTAATAACTCGCTTCTATGAGTATGGAAAGGAAAAATAGTAACTTTACCATAAAGAAAGCTCATGGACACTACCTTAATCAAGCAATCGTGGTAACCACCAGTGATAAGTCATTAACATGATGTGTTTAAAATCATACTTTACTTTTGTGATTTTACTCCCTCACATCCACAATCCCAGTTTAAGTATGAGGAAAACATCAGACACACCCAAATTGAAAGACAGCCTACCAAATACCTGACCATTAAGAAAGGGGGAAAATTCAACTTCCCCAAGTTGAATTCTTGATATTCTCACAAGCAGTGACGACAACCAAAGCAATAGGCTGAGCCCCCAATCTTGGGGTTTGTTCATATGAAACTTAACCCCACAAAGGATTGGTCAAGCCTACTTAAAATTAGGCCTAAGAGTCACCCCCAAGAGAACCTCTTTTGTTACTCAGATGTGGCCTCTCTCTCCAGCCAACACAACAAGCAAACTCACCACCCTCCCCCTGTCTATGTGGAACATGACTCCCAGGGGTGTGGACCTTCCTGGCAACATGGGACAGAAATCCTAGAGTGAGCTGAGACTCAGCATCAAGGGATTGAGAAAAGCCCTAGAATGAGCTGAGACCCTGCATCAAGGGATTGAGAAAACCTTCTCGACCAAAAGGGTGAAGTGTGAAATGAGGTAAAGTATCTGTGTTAGTTAGATTCAGTTGTCAACTTGGCCAGGTGAGCATACCTAGTTTTGTTGCTGCGGACATGAGCCAATGGTACTTATCTGTTGCTGATTACATCTGCAGTCGGCTAGGAGGCGGGCCTGCTGCAAAGAATGACATTTGACTTAATTGGCTAGTGCTTAAATGAGCGAATGCAATGTAGCACAGCCCAAGCAGCTCGGCATACCTCATCCCAGCACTCACAGCTCAGCCCAGGCCTTTGGAGATGCAGAATGAAGTCACCCCAGGGAAAGTTGTTGGAAGCCAGGGGCCTGGAGAGAAGACCAGCAGAGACCATCCTGTGCCTTCCACGTAAGAAAGAACCTCAGTGGAAAGTTAGCTGCCTTTCCTCTGAAGAACTGACAAAATAAATCCCCTTTTATTAAAAGCCAATCCGTCTCTGGTGTGTTGCATTCCGGCAGCTAGCAAACTAGAACAGTGTCAATGGCTGAGAGATTCCAGAGTCGAGAGGTTATCCTGGAGGTTATTCTTACGCATTAAGTAGATATCACCTTGTTAGTCAAAATGTAATGGAGAGGCTGAAGGGAATTGCCTGAAAACATAGAGCTGTGTTCCAGTAGCCATGTTTCTTGAAGATGATTGTATGATGATATAGCTTTCACAATGTGACTGTGTGATTGTGAGAACCTTGTGTCTGATGCTCCTTTTATCTACCTTATCAACAGACAAGTAAAACATATGGAATAAAGATGAATAATAGGGGGAACAAATGTTAAAATAAATTTAGATTGAAATGCTGGTGATCGGTGAGGGGGAGGGGTGGGGGGTATAGTATGTATGAATTTTTTTCTGTTTTCTTTTTATTTCTTTTTCTGAATAGATGCAAATGTTCCAAGAAATGATCATGATGATGAATATGCAACTATGTGATGATATTGTGAATTACTGATTATATATGTAGAATGGAATGGCCAAAAGTTAAGAATGTTTGAGATTGTTTGGTGTTTTCTGGTATTTTTTTAAAAATTAAAAAAAAATACCTGACCATTATTCCCCAAAGTTATGAAAAACAAAGCTTTAGTGAGAAACTGCACAGACTAGAGTGTAATCCAAGAAATTAAGAACTAAAAAATCTATGATTACTGAATCATTATATCAGTGTTTTTTTCTTTCTATATTATAGAATAGCCAAAAGTTTGTACCTGGGGTTACTGAAACTCAGCTAATCCCAGTCCTGTGTGTACTTACTATTGTAATGGTCATTCTAGCCTTGTCTCAGACCTGTTTATATTTGATATTGTAATGATAATAACTATATCCCTTGTTTGACTCCATAAAAAACATGAACACCTTAGACTGAGGGAGACAGATTGAGTTGATAGGCCATCTGATTTGCTTCACACTTGGCAATAAATTCTTTCTCTCTTTGAAACCAAGGTGTCATAGTTTGGCTGTTATGTGAATGGACAGAGAACTCTGCATTTGGTCGGTATAAATTTGGCAACTCTGGTGGGACAAGGTCCCTAAGAAGCAAGAAGACTGGCTACCCAAAGTTTTAGAGCCCCAGCAGGACAAGTAAGCATGGTAATTGAGCTTTTTGTGGCTGCTAGATTCTCTTAGTTTAGAGGCTCAGCAACCAGCTTTTCTTTTCTTGCCAGCTTGACAAGAAAAGCCTTAAATCTTCAAAGAGAGAAAATTTCGTTTCCAGTCTGAATACTTAACTAGGTGAGTGGGTCACCAATGTAAAAGTGGGTCAGGAAGTTAATATGGAGGCTCAAGTCCCCTGGACCTGGGTTTTAAGGCCTGAATCCCACTTCCAGAATGATTTCCTTTTGCCCTGACCTCTATACTTTTCTGTTTTCTGAGTATCATTCTGTATGGGGTTTGGGGCTCTGACCTGAGTTTGTCTGCTAAGTATACTCCTGGAAAATAAGTAATCTAATGATTAATTGATATTTACTGAAATTGAGTGTTTGATGCCTGGCCCCAATATGATTTAGAATCAGGAAAGAAATAACCTGAGTATGCTTCTATTAAAAAAAAACATTTTTACAATTAGATTTGTTCTGCAAAAGAAAGTAAAATGGGATGTTGTGATGTATATTCAATCCTTAGCCTATCCAAAAAGTCAATGTTAATGAGAAAATATAAAATTTTACCTCTAAAGATTAGCAGAAAAAAGAAAACTGTCTTTCCTGATTAAAATCCAGAGGCTCCAATAGAACCATTATTAACTCCATCATGGGACCCTCCTCCACCCCCTCCTCGTCTGTATCCCCTTTCATCAGAGGAAAAACAGCCCAAAATAAAAATGGTCTCCCATTCCCATACCTACCAGGGTACTCAATTTGGCCAGGGTGGCTTTTTAAAACCAGCAGCAGAGCCACCAGCAAAGATTCTACCCCACCAGTAAGTGCCTATGGGAGTAGATGAACAGGGAGGCCTGAGAAAATTTGTATATGTACATACCCTATTCTTTACATAAGATTTATATAATTGGAAAAATAATATCCCTCAAAATAAAGAAGACCCAAAAAATATAGAAGCCTTTGTTACTTTAATATTAGCAACCTGTAACCAAAATTGGGCTAATACTCAAGCATACCAGAAAATGAGTGAAAAAGTAGGGTTCAAATTAGTGAATTTTATATTTCTGTGTGTATTAGCTAGGGTTCTCTAGAGAAACAGAGTCAGCAGGAAATATCTATAGGTATAAAATTTATAAAACTGTCTCATGTAACCATGGGGACGTGGAGTCCAGTCTGTAGGGCAGGCTGTGAAGCTGACAACTCCGATGAAGGGTCTGGACAAACTCCACAGGAGAGACTCACGGGCCAAAGCAGGAAGAGAGACTGTCTCTTCTGAATCCTCCTTAAACAGCCTTCTAGTGATTAGATTAAATGTCACTCATTGCAGAAGACACTCCCCTTGTCCTCCTCACCACTGTCCTTCAATCATGCAGCCAACGTGATCATGATTTAATTCTATGAAATATCCTCATAGCAACAGACAGGCCAGCACTTGCCCAACCAGACAAAACACCTGGCCAAATTGACACATGAACCTGACCATGACAGTCCACCCCTTCTCAGCTTGGTAGCTATACACATCACCTTTAACCATACTTAATCTTAAAATAGAAAACAATAAAAGGCACATTTTTTCCCTCACCTAACAACTCAACTGTCCCACGTACAACCAGAAACACATTAAATCTCCCCAGAATAAGGTGTAAGTCCTTGGGGCAATATTAATTCTTAAACTTGATATCTTATAACTTAAATACTATAACATGAACAAAACAGCATTACAGTCCTTGTTTTTGTAACTGATCACATGGTCATAGTTCATATTGATCACTACCTTCTTCCACTACCCATTCCCTGTTCCCTGTACCCTCTTTTCAGCTGGCCATGGTTCTTTGCCTGGTGGTGTGACCCAAATCTTCATTCCTGAAGTTTCAGAGCCATTGGTAGTCCTGCCTAGATTGGGTTGTTTCAGTTTTCCTTTTATTTTAATCACAAGGCATGGTAATACTAAAAAACACCCTAGGGGATCTCCTATATTCCAGGAAAACTCTTTTTACCTCCATTGTGTAGTTGCAGTCCTATTTCCCCCTGATAGTCAGGGTCAATCACCCCAGACAATAATGTAATCCCCTTCTTGGCTTGTTGATCCAGGGGCATGAGTTGCCCAAAGTGACCAGGTGGCAGCCTTAGATTCCAGTTCAATGGAGTCATTGTTGTTTCTCCTGGTGGAAGCATTCCCCCTTCTGGAACTAAAACCTGTAGACCAGCAGAGCTCAAGGTTTCAGGGACAGGAAGCAAAATTTTTTCCTAGTGGATCACTAGGGGTAATCGTGAGTGGTGCCACTCCCATTCTCACCCTTTGGTTCCTGGACCCATGGATCCTGGCTATGGGAGAAATAGCACCATACAGATGCTGATTCAGAGCATACACAGCTTCCTGGAAAACACTGCCCCAGCCCTGGAAGGTATTGCCACCTAGTTGGCACCATAATTGAGTTTTCAAAAGGCCATTCCACCATTCTATCAATCCAGCTGCTTCTGGATGATAGGGAACATGGTAAGACCAGAGAATTCCATGAGCATGTGCCCATTCCTGCACTTCATTTGCTGTGAAGTGTGTTCCTTGATCAGAACAATGCTATGTGGAATACCATGATGATGGATAAGGCATTCTGTAAGTCCACAGATAGTAGTTTTGGCAGAAGCATTGCATGCTGGGAAAGCAAGCCCATATCCAGAATATGTGTCTATTCCAGTTAGAACAAATCACTGCCCCTTCCATGAAAGGAGTAGTCCAATGTAATCAATCTGCCACCATGTGGCTGGCTGGTCACATCGGGGAATGGTGCCATATCAGGGACAGAGTATGGGTCTTTGCTGCTGGAATATTGGGCAATCAGCAGTGGCTGTAGCTAGGTCAGCCTCGGTGAGTGGAAGTCCATGTTGCTAAACCCATGCATAATCTCCATCCCTCTCACCATGACTTCTTTGTTCATGAGTTTATTGGGCAATGACAGGTGTTGCCGGGGAAAGAGGCTGACTGGTATCCACAGAACAGGTCATCTTATCCACTTGATTATTAAAACCTTCCTTTGCTGAAAACACTCTCTGGTGCACATTCACATGGAGCACAAATATCTTAATGCTTTTAGCCCACTCAGAAAGGTCTATCCACATACTTCTTCCCCAGACCTCCTCATCACCAATTTTCCAATTATGGTCTTTCTAAGTGCCTGACCATCCAGCCAAACCATTAGCAACAGCCCATGAGTCAGTACACAAATGCATCTCTGGCCAGTTTTCCTTCCAAGAAAAATGAACAATCAGGTGCACTACTCGAAGTTCTGCCCACTGGGAGGATTTCTCCTCACCACTGTCCTTCAGGGACATCCCAGAAAGGGGTTGTAGCGCTGCAGCTGTCCACATTTGGGTGGTACCTGCATATTGTGCAGAACCCTCTGTAAATCAGGCCCGAGTTTCTCTTCTTCAGTCAACTCACTGTAAGGAACTCCCCAAGAGGACATAGCTCTGGTCTGGGAAAGAGAAGACAATGTGGCAGGAGTGGAGACTACGGGCATTGGGGCCGCTTCCTCATGTAACTTACTTGTGCCTTCAGGATCTGCTCTGGCCCTATCTCGTATATACCATTTCCATTTTATGATAGTGCGCTGTTGTGCATGCCCAACTTTATGGCTTGTGAGTCAGACAACACCCAGCTCAATTTAGGCAACTCAGGTCTCATGGTAACTTGGTGTCCCGTGGTTAAGCGTTCAGTCTCTACTAAGGTCCAGTAGCAGGCCAAATGCAGTTTCTCAAAAGGATAATAGTTATCTGCAGCAGTGTAAGGCTTTACTCCAAAATACTAAGGGTCTGTGTTGCGATTCTCCTATAGGGTCCTGCCAAAGGCTCCAGACAGCATCTCTATTTGTACTAACACCTCCAGCAAGATTGAATCTGCTGGATCATATGGTCCACATGGCAGAGCAGCTTGTACAGAAGCCTGGACCTGTCGCAGAGCCTCCTCTTGTTCAGGTCCCCACTCAAAATTAGCAGCTTTTCTGATCACTCGATAAATGGGCTGGAGTAGCACACCGAAATGAGGAATATGTTGTTACCAAAATCCAAAGAGACCAACTAGGCATTATGCCTCATTTTTGGTTGTAGTAGGGGCCAGATACAGCAACTTATCCTCCACCTTAGAAGGGATATAGTGACATGCCGCACACCACTGGACAGCTAGAAATTTCACTGAGGTGGAATACCCCTGTATTTTTGTTGGACTTATGTCCCATCGTCTGACACACAAAGCCTTACCAATAAGTCTAGAGTAGTTGCTACTTCTTGCCCACTAGGTCCAATCAACATGATATCATCAATATAATGGATCAGTGTGATGTCTCGTAGGAGGGAGAAACGATCAAGTTTCCTGTAGACAAGATTATGACATAGGGTTAGAAAGCTGATATACCCCTGAGGTAGGATAGTAAAAGCATATTGCTGACCTTGCCAGCTGAAAGCAAACTGTTTTGGTGGTCCTTACTAATAACTATTGAGAAAAAAACATTTGCCAGATCAATAGCTGCATACCAGGTACCAAGGTATGTATTGATTTGCTCAAGCAATGATACCATATCTGGAATAGCAGCTGCAATTGGAGTCACCACCTGGTTGAGCTTATGATAATCCACTGTCATCCTCCAAGACCCATCTATTTTCTGCACAGGCCAAATGGGAGAACTGAATGGGAATGTGATGGGAATCACCACCCTGCATCCTTTAAGTTCTTAAGAGTGGCAGTAATCTCTGCAATCCCTCCAGGAATCTGGTATTGCTTCTGATTTACTATTTTGCTAGGTAGGGGCAGTTCTAGTGGTTAAAGTTCCACTTAGCCTTTCCTACCATAATAGCCCTCACTCTATGAGTTAGAGAGCCAACGTGGGGATTCTGCCAGTTACTCAGTATGTCTTTTCCAATTATGCGTTCTGGAACTGGGGAAATAACTACCGAATGTGTCCAGGGGCCCATTGGACCCATTGTGAGATGGACCTGAGCTAAACTCCATTGATCACCTGACCTCCATAAGCCCCTACTCTGACTGGTGGATCAGAGTGACATTTTGGGTCTCCTAAATTTAATGTCACTCCAGTGTCTAATAATCCCTGATATATCTGATCATTTCCTTTTCCCCAATGCATAGTTACCCTGGTAAAAGGCCATTGGTCTCTTTCAGGAAAGCTTGGAGGAAGATTAACGGTATGAATTTGTGGCAGTGTAACAGGGTCCTCCCTCAAAGGGACCTGGCCTCCCCCTCATTCAAGGGGCTCTGGGTCTGTAAAGTGTCTCAAGTCTGGAAATTGATTAAGGGGCCATGACTGTATAGTGCCCTTCCAGCTGAGAAACCGTGACTTTGTTCACCATGGGCCTTCTCACTTGAGAAAGAAACCTGTAACTTCATCTGCTAGTGTCATTGTCATCTGCTAGCTTTCTTTCTTTTTTTTGCATGGGCAGGCACCGGGAATCGAACCCAGGTCTCTGGCATGGCAGGCAAGAACTCCGCCATTGAGCCACTGTGGGCTGCCCTCTGCTAGCTTTCACTCCTGGCTTCCTGTTTCATGAAGCTCCCTAGGAGGCATTTTCCTTCTTCATCTCCAAAGGTTGCTGGCTGGTGGACTCTGCTTCTTGTGGCTATTTCATTCTGCTCTGCTCTCTCTGAATCGCTCATTCTCCAAAATGTTTCCTCTGTTACAGGACTTCAGAAACTAATTAAGACCCACCCAAATGGGTGGAGACACACCTCTACCTAATCCAGTTTAACAACCACTCTTGATTAAATCACATCTCCAGGGAGATGATCTGATTACAGTTTCAAACATACAATGCTGAATAGGGATTAGAAGAAATGGCTGCCTTTACAAAATGGGATTAGGATTAAAACATGGATTTTCTAGGGTACATATATCATTTCAAACCAGCACAACATATCTCCCCCAATCCAGCATAACAGCCACTCTTGATTGGGTTACGTCTCCAGGGAGATTACATACAGTATTGAATAGGGATTATTCTGCCTTTACGAAATGGGCTTTTGATTAAAACATGGCTTTTCAAGGGTACACACATCGTTTCAAACCAGCACACCGTTATCCCACAGCCTTAAAATCCACACATTTTCCCCTGATTTCTCTCCATATAAATTGGAAAACTCACACAGTTCTTTTGGAGTATAACATACCTCCTCATGGGTGATACTTTCTACCTCACCTTTTGGGGTCTGTTGGGACTTTAGTCTAGTTATAGGTCTGGAAGAAATGAGGGGTGGTGGGAGTGGGTCATGAAAAGAATTAGAAATATCTTCCAAGCCATTTGTTTCAGGGCATTCATTTGCCGTTTCATCTGGTGAAACACGATTAATCACTCTAGCAATAATCCCTTTTGGTGGAGGCTGGAGGTGGGGCAGCTATATCCTCAGGGCAGATTATTACAGGGTTTTCTAGAGTAGACTCAGCATGGCCTAGGGTTTCAACCTCTCCACCAGCATCATTATCAATCCATATGTTGCCATTCTATTTTTCAGGGTCCCACTCCTTTCCAATCAATGCCCTCACTTTAACGACAGACACCACGCAAGATTGAGATTTCAGTTTACACTGTAAAGTTGCTACTCTAATGATAAGATTCTGAGTCTGATTTTTGGAGATCTCAAGTCTATGGCTACAGGAAATAAGATTTTCCCTTAGGACACTCATAGAAACATTTATATCTGTCAGACAGTGTGTAAGTTTCTCATTTGAAGCCTTAAGCCCATCCCTTTCGCTCATTAATGTATATAGTGTATCTAACAACTACCAGCCAACATCTCTATACCTCCTATTTCCACAAAACTCTGTAAAAGTGTCAAAAACATTATACCCCAGAGCCTGGCTTCATACAAGTGAAGCATAAGAAGAATCCAATGGTGATATTTTGACTCTTTCTTTTGACTACTCACCCCAAGGATTGGCAGTATCATTCTGATTACAGGAATCAGAGTCCTTAGTGCCTTTCAGTCCAGTCAGAGTAGAAAACCAATCGTAAAAGCACATTTTTAAGTCTCTGTTTCTCAAGAACCACTCCTGGTACCAAGTTGTATTAGTTAGGGTTCTCTAGAGAAACAGAATCAGCAGGAAAAATCTGTAGATATAAAATTAATAAAAGTGTCTCACGTGACTGTGGGAATGTAGAGTCCAAAATCCAAAGGGTGGGCTGTGAAGCTGACAACTCCAATGAAGGGTCTGGATGCACTCCACAGGAGAGGCTCACTGGCTGAAGCAGGAAGAGAGACTGTCTCTTTTGAATCCTCCTTGAAAGACTTCTAATGATTAGATAAAATGTCACTCATTGCAGAAGACACACCCCTTGGCTGATTACAAATGCAGTCAGCTGTGGATGCAGCCAACGTGCTCACGATTTAATTCTATGAAATGTCTTCATAGCAATGGACAGACCAGCACTTGCCCAACCAGACAAACCACCTGGCCAAGTTGACACATGAACCTGACCATGACACTATGTTTCTCTTTTTTTGGTGTCTTAACTTTCTATTTGTGAATGTCTGTTTGTTCAGTGTATATTTTCCTACCTCCAGATGGTAATATCAAATTAGCAAACAAAAATTCTTAAAGAGCTCTTGAATTGCTTAAAGATAAATCATCACACACACACAAACACACTCACACACACAGTATATAATATATATATTAGTACTCCTGGAGTGCCAAAAACAAACAAACAAAAAACCTCTAGGCACCAGGGTTCAAAGTCTTAGTACTTGCAATTACCGTAAAGAAACCTGGACATTGGAAAGGAACTGACCCCTGGAATTTCCCGAAGGCAGCTGAGGGCTGGCTAGGGAAATGGCAAAATTTCTTTAAATTGTCCAGGTCACATCTTTAGGTGAAATAGATCTAATAATTGGAAACAAGTAAAAGAAGGGCATAGAGCCAGTCAGGAGACCAGGTGGCTAAATCCATTTACCCAAGACTCACCTTATGGAATATACCCCCTACCCAACAGCAGTGACCAGGCTACTTCTGGGAGTGTCCACACTCAGTGTGAAGGGATCATGTGCTCTGTGTGAAGGCGTCATGTCTTCAGGTGCTTGGCCTTGAGGCACCAAACGTTTGGCCACCTCCAGACTCTATTTTCCCAGGAAAGAGAAATGACCAAGTCTCACACAAAAATAACACTTAAGGATGTGGCTACTGAGTTTGCTGAGGAGGAATGGCAACAATTGAAGCCTCAGAGGAATTCGTACAGGGATGTGATGCTGGAGAGCTGCAATGACGTATTACAGTGGGCCATCAGCTCATCAAGCCAGATGTCATTTTAGTTGGAGCAGGAAGAACAGCCATGTGTCATAAAGAAGAAATATTAAGATGGACGTTCAGCCATGCTGGCCACTTCTCCAACCTGCAGGGGTTCTGGGATATGCAAGTCCGAGATAAGCATCAGCAAAGTTGAAACAGACATACATACACCCTAATTTGTGATAAGAAAAAGACTGGGAAGCTGGTGAAGTGACTGAGAGAGAACAACAAGGACTTTTGAGAAGAGTTGCAACTATACTTGCGAAAACTTTGCCTGAGGAAAAAGGGAGTGAATTTGAAAAAGTTGAAAAAATATCTTTTTTGAACTCAGAAATTACTTTTATCAGTAAATGCTTCTATAAATGTAAGTCTTTTGGAAAGGGTGTGAAACATAATTTAGACCTACTTAATCATGATAGTGGCCAGGAAAAGAAGCATCATGAGCATTATAATTCTGGAAAATTTGCCCTAACTCATCCTCTATGATAGTATCCCCCTTTAAGTGTACTCAGTGTAGAAAATGCTTCATTCAGAGGTGGGCCTTGTCAGACATTTGAGAATTGCAGAGAAAACTTAATGAATGTTATGAATATTTACCTTATCCTTTATTGTGGAAGATAACTGCTCACTTTTAAAGGAAGTAAGTCTTTTTCTTACAGTCATCTTAACTGCTATTTTACTTTTCTGTTGTCGTTTGCTTAAATACTGTTTCACAGTAATCCATTTTCCTGTCTAACATAACAACTGCCATGGTCAGGTTCACGTGTCAACTTGGCCAAGTGGTGGTACCTGTTTGTCTGGTTGGGCAAGTGCTGGCCTGTCTGTTGTGATGAGGACATTTCATAGGATTAGATCATGATCACATCAGCTGCATCCACAGCTGATTCCATTTGTAATCAGCCAAAGGGGAATGTCTTCTGCAATGAGTGATGCTTAATCTAATCACGGAAGCCTAGAGAAGGCCAGCAGATATTACCCTGAGCCTTCCCACGTAAGAAAGAACCGCAGATGAAAGTTAGCTGCCTTTCCTCTGAAGAACCAACAAAATAAATCCCCTTTTATTAAAAACCAATCTGTCTCTGGTGTGTTGCATTCCAGCAGCTAGCAAACTAGAACAGATTTGGTACCAGAGAGTGAGGTGCTGCTGCATTTTGCAAATACCAGATATGTTGGAACAGTTTTTTGGATGGCTAACGGGAAGATTTTGGAGGAACTGTGAAGAGAATGATGGAGAAGTCCTGGAGTGCTTGAAGAGACTGTTGGTGTAAACAGAACCACTGCCAACCTGGACAAAGGTGGACACAAAAGGGAGAGATTGGAGTTTGCAGAGTGAGAACCATGGAAGCTCGGGTCTGAAGCCAAGAAACCTCGGCCAGGAGAGTGGACCCACCCATATACATGGAGAGGGTGAGTTTAGGGTTGAGTTTGAGGGTTGAGAATGAGTTTCCTACTTTATTGCAGTGGAAGAGTCATGCAGCCTCAGGCCTTGGAGAAGGTACAGCATGCTCCTTGGGGGACTGGGGAGAGCCTGGCTGCCACCACATGGAGGGGTTGAGCATGTGCCCCAGAAATGGCAGAGAGCCCAGGGGTGGCCCTGATGTGTGGAGAGAGTGGAGCCCAGAAAAAAGGTGGTCTCCTCAATGTTCCCCGAGGTTGATTTGGAAAGAGGCGGGCCACTGCATAGGCCCTTGGAAAGGATGGGACTGCCACTTTCTAAAGCTGAAGGATAAATGGCTTTCAGACTTTGAAATCCAATGGTGTTTGCCTGCAGGTTTTCCTTCCAATTTCTCCCTATGGATCTTGTGACTGTCCCTCCTTTGCATATTGGCACCAGACAACTTGTTTTGAGATTCACAGGTCCACAGCCAGAAGAGAATTTTTTGCACCTTAATATTGTTTAAGGTGATGCGTGTAGTTGCCAAGTTGACAAGGGGTGGACTTGTGGTAGTTAGATTCAGTTGTCAACTTGGCCAGGTGAAGGCACCTAGTTTTGTTGCTGTGGACATGAGCCAATGGTATGTGAACCTCATCTGTTGCTAATTACATCTGCAGTCGGCTAGGAGGCAGGCCTGCTGCAATGAATGACATTTGACTTAATTGGCTAGTGCTTAAATGAGCAAATGCAATGTAGCACAGCCCAAGCAGCTCAGCATACCTCATCTCAGCACTCACAGCTCATCCCAGGCCTTTGGAGATGCAGAAAGGAATCACTCTGGGGAAAGTTGTTGGAACCCAGAGGCCTGGAGAGAATCCAGCAGAGATTACCCTGAGCCTTCTCATGTAAGAAAGAAACTCAGATGAAAGTTAGCTGCATTTCCTCTGAAGAATTAACAAAATAAATCCCCTTTTATTAAAAGCCAATCTCTTTCTGGTGTGTTGCATTCCAGCAGCTAGCAAACTAGGACAACAACTTTTGACATTTTACCCTCCCAAAATCAAACCCTAAAGGAAATCTTTTTGTTTCAAACTATTGCAAAAGATTTGTTTTTCCACCTTGTAAAAGCCAGGGGCTAAAAATAGTTTATAAGAAGTGTTTGTGAAATGTTTTCAAAATTAAAAGGGACAGTGTTTTCACCGTTTCATCATTTTATGTCCTGATACTGATCTGCATGATGTTAAAGGACAGTGTAATTTTGTTGCTCAGGGTTTTAGTTGTCCTTAGAAGAATGTTACATGTCATGGAAACAACTCAATTTCCTTGTCAATTACACTACTTTGGTCTAATCCTTCTCTGAAAATTCATATAGTCAGCTGCAAATCAGAACTCCATCTTCACAAAAGGGACTTTAAAGAGAAGCAAGGCAGGGTGGAACAAGGTAGCTCAGCAGGCCTGCCATGCTGGAGAACCAGGTTTGATTCCCAGTGCCTGCCCAAGCAAAAGAAAGAGAAGCAAGGCAAATGTTTCAGTTTGCTGAAGCTGCTGGAATGCAATATACCAGAAATGGATTGGCTTTTATAAAGGGAATTTATCAAGGTATAAGTTACAATGCTGAAGCCATAAAACAATCCAAATTTAGGCACCAACAGGAGGATACCATCTCAGAGAAAATGAAGCATCTGGGCTCCTCTGTCACATGGGAAGGCACATGGTGATGTCTGCTGGCCCTCCTGGGTTGGTTCCAAAATGGTACTCTCAGCTTTCTGGCTTCTGCCGGGTGGCTTTCCTTATGCATTCCCAAAACATCCATGTCTAGGCATCTGCTCTGTGTATCGGCTCTGAGCTCTTTCTATCTTGGTGAGCTCTTTCAAGGACTCTGGTAAACTAATTAAGACCAATCTTGAATGGGCATGGCCACATCTCCATCTAATCAAAGAACCCCACCCACAATTGGATGGGTTGCATCTCCATGGAACAACCTAATCAAAAGGTCCAACCCACACAATAGGTCTGCCCTCACAAGATTGGTTTAGGATTAAGAGAACATGGCTTTTCTGGGGTGCATAATAGTTTCAAACCAGCATAGCAAGTACATGAATTATGTTCTACCTGTTAATTAACATAACCCTGGTAAATGTGTAAAAGTGAGACAGGCAAAACTTTTGCTATGGTTTGTGGTTCATGACCTGAAAATAAATCAATTGTCAAATGTTTTTAGTTCTGAACATAACTTCACTTAGAAAATGCTCATAAGAAAATTAGGGCCTAGATTGTAACCTCTCACAGCAGTCACATTTATTCCTAAGCTTTAATGGTTATCTCCAAAGGCTGAGATGCTTTGTTCTTTGTGTATAATCTGGTAGTTACCTGCAACTTTGGGTATCTGTGCCACTGAGAATCAGACTCAGAGTTCTCCAGCTCTAAAAGTATTGAAGAGGCACCATTACCCCATAAAAACAACTGTTAAAGAAGCTAAAAAGGAAGGAAAAAAAAAAAGAACTGGACTTCAATTAAAGAAGTAAATGGGTCAGAGCTAGATGAGAACTAAAATGAATTAAAATACAGGGTAAAGGGTGGTATTACCTGTATTTTAAAGACTTTAATTGCTATGAAAGATCAAAGAAAAATATTTATTTTGTTCAAAAATTTAAACTTTCTACAACACACTATCTGACTTAACCTGTCTGGTCAGTTTATTTGGGCACCCTAATTCAGTTTTATTTAACATGGAACCTAGAAGAGGAAATGAGATCTTAGTATTCTGTACAAATTGACTTAATACCCTGATGCATTTCAGAAAGTTTTGAGCATAAAATAAATTATTTTCTGTAATGATGTAATGTCTAAGAGTCACCCCCTGAAATCTCCATGTTGCTAAAATGAGGCATCTCCTTCCCTCTTTCCCTCCCTCCTCCACCTCCTCCCAGACAAAATCCTGCACATAAACTCACTACCATCTTCCCTGCATGGGTCATGACTTCCAGGGCTAAATTTCCCTGACACTGCAGAAAGAGTGAGGGAAGAGCTGTATAATGGGTATAGTCTGTTTGGGAGGATGGGAAAGTGTTAGTAAGGGAAAGTGGTGAGGGGACCGCAATATTATGAATGTGATTAATCCTACTGAATGGAATGCATGGGAATGGTTAAGATGGGAAGTTTGTGTTGTATGTATGTTTATGTTCCCAGATTTTTTTTTAAAGCAAACTGAAGAGACAATTACAATTAAATGCAATACACAATCCTGGATGGGATCTAGCAAGGGAGGAGAAAAGGCTCAAAAGGACATTATTGAGGGGGCACTTCGCGGCTCTTGGAGCACCCCGCCCGGAACTTGTTTACCGCCCCCCACGAGGGAGCCAAGATGAGAGAGCGGCTGCACCGAGGCTGCGGAGCCGGGACCAGAGACGCGGAGCTGGGACCAGAGATGCGGAGTTAGCCGCTGGGCGGGGACCGCACCCCCTGCTCCTTGTTCCGCCCACCATGACCTCCCTTGGCAGGGGCAGAGATAAACATGATAGGCTGAACAAAACATACTTTATAGCTCATCATAATATATCATATTATGATAAAATTCTTTGGACAAAGTATAACAGAGGAATTCAAGGAGTAAAAGGAAATTATGTAAAATTCCTGCCTGTAAGTGGATAATGATGAGGGAACTGAGGCATATAGAGGATGAGAAGGTCCATTCAAGATCACAAAGCTAACAACCACACCCAAGCTTATCTGCCTGCAAGAGCCTATGTTCTTAAACATTATGCTACCTTAGGCCAAAGGAGCATCTCAACTAAGCAAGGATGGGTATTTTGTTGTTGTTGTTAAATGTTTTGGAAATATCTGTTCAAGGCTGAAGCTTGTAAAAGAAATACTTTTTTGGCTTGTTTATGTATGTAGCTATGTAATTTGTAAACTCTCAGGGGATCTATGGGAAAAATTCCCCTAAGCTGCTGTGAAGTCTGTTTCCCATGCCCTTATATCTGTTAGCATCATGTCTAGAGTCTGCTTAGTTTTAATCTGTCCATTGGTCTCTTTGTCCATCTTTCAGAGTTACTCTCACTATCTATCAAATCATCCCATAGCAGGTCCTGTTCTGATTTCACTTCTACTTGATTTGGGGGACTTTCCTGGTAACTTTTCTTAGTTTTAAGTCCATGCATTCCACTAAGAACAATTACAAAACCTATCCAGGAAACAGCTGCTATCAAGGTTTCCCCCAGAGGTTTCTGCTTCTTTACTCTTTCTGTCCACCATGTATCTTTTGGGTAAGGGTGGCAATTCTTTGAAGATTTCTATTTCCTTTTGTTTGAATCATCTGACCTCACTCCACAAACCAACCTACCCCTATTTCTTATGAATTTTAATTGCTAAATGATTAAACACCTCTCAAAGATTTTTCTAAACCAGAAAAATAAATCCCCAAAACTATAAAGTCCACACATTATATACTGAAGCCAATTCATCTTGGTACTGACAGAAACTTAAATATTTAAATAGCTTAATTCCATTTATCTTCTGTTAATATACAAAATAGAGGTAATAAAATACTCTTAGCCTAGAACTTTCTTACTATTATTTTTCAATAACTGACAAATGATGGAAAGAGATCAGCCAAGACTCTTGACACCCTGTAACAGGCATCTCTACAATCTAACAGCAAGCATTGTTTACTCATTAACACTTAGATACAATATATAAAAGATGAGCATAAAATACACATGTTGTTTACTTCTTACACACATAAATGTCGTTATACCAATAAAGTTTTAAAATTTTAAAACAACTTTTCTCAAAAACTATATAATCAGGACTATACATACTCTAGCTGCTTAGATAATTTCCCTTCTTTACTCTTTTTACCCAACAAGGCAGAGAACTTAAGCAATGACTAAATGCTTACAGGCCAGGGCACAAATGTTTGCAGAATGTTTTATAATTTCATTCCTTCTTCTTAAAGAAAGATAAAAAGTTACTTAGCATGTCAGAATGACTTTCCTCTCTATCCTCGCCCCCCACCCCCACCCCCACCCCACCTCAATATTCTCCCTTCCCTCTCAGGACTCAAAAGTAGTCCTGAAACACAAGAAAAAGGCCTTTGAAGCTTCCATTTCCCCCTCTCTTCTTCCTATAAACCTGGTGGAGTACAGGGGCCACAGTGCTTTGCTCCCTTAGCCAAGGTTAAGTAGCCACAACTCCTCTTCTAAGTGTTTCCTGGACTCTCTGCAAGCAGGTTTTCTACCTTCCACTCCAGAGAAGTGGCATTCTCTAAAGTTGCCAGTGACTTGTACACTGCTAAAGCTTAATTCTCAGTGTACAGCTGATCAGATCTCTGGGTAGTAATCCACACAAATGATCAATGCACCTGCTTTGAAGCCCTTTCTTTCAATTGTTTCTTCTCCTACCACACCGAACACTTTTTCTCTGTTTCCTAGGTTTTTCTATCTGCCATCCAGTTCCTACATCATTGCATCTGGATGCAGGGCTTAAAATACTATCTATAACTGATAATACCCACATTTGTATCTCCAGCCTGGTCCTCTTCACTGAACTCCAAGCTTGAATATTCAACTGGCTACTCGACATCTCTATCTGGACAGCAAATAGGTGTGTTAAACTGACCATGTCTGAAACTGAACTCTATTTCCTCCCCAAATCCACTCCTACCTTTAAAATATTCAGAACTTGACCACTCCTCACTTCCTTCACTGCTTCCGCCCAAGCCTAAGCCATCATGACCTCATTCCTGAACTACTGCAGTAGCCTCCAGGTTGGTTTCTGAGTTTCCACCCTTGCCTCCACACAACAGCCATAACTAACCTTTTAAAACAGAATTCAGATAGCATCACTCCTTTGATCATATCTCTCAAATGGCTTCCCACCTTAGAGAAAAAAAAACAGTCCTTATTACTGCTACAATGGTAACAACTCCTACCACTGACTTCACCTCCGACTGCTCTCCCCCTTGCTCATTTCACTCCTGCTACACTAGCTGGCCTTAGTGATGTTAGAGAACTAACACTATCTTTAGCTCAGCCTGTAGTAGCCTAACTCAGTATAGTAGCCTAACTCCTTTGACCTGCTCCTTCATTTCAATTATTTGCTTCAATGTTTCTTTTATCAGAGAAGCTGCCTCCCTATCCCTTCCCTACTTACTACCTATAGCCACATGAAATATTATCCATGCAACTCTTTATTGTCTATCTGCTCTTATAAAAATGTAAAGTAACAGAGAAAAGGGGCTTTGCTGTTCACTGCTATATCCTTAGTGTCTAACTGCCTGATACTTAGCACGTAGGGCTTAAATATTTGATGAATGAATGAACGAAGTAGCAAAGACATACAGAGCAAAGTTCAGGTTAACAGTTACTTCCTTTCCTTACTTTGGTACATGGCAAATAACTCCCATGAGAATACACTGCTGGCAAGACAGTGGCAATCTCAAAGCAGAAACAAAAAGCATGTATGAGGAACAAATAATTGAGGGCTTTTGCTCAGGGGTGGCATAAAATTCACTTGGAACATTTTAAAATACAAAGGACAAGCCTAGCCACTTAAGGATCACATTTGAAAAATGAAAGGGTGTGGGGTTGGGTGGGTGGAGGGGAGATACAACGGTATTTTAAAAGTGTCTTCAAATGATGCTGATATTCGATCCCTGTTAAGAACCATTTACAAAGGAAGTGTCTCAAAAGGCATGTGGCAAACTATGCAGTAAATAAAATAACACATTTGCTTTTTTTAACCCCCCCAAAAGGACATTATTGAGAAGTGTGAAAAAAATTAAATATAGACTGTAAATTTTATACCAAATTTAAGTTTCTTAAACTTGATAACGGTACTTTAGATGGCTACATAATTGAATGTTATTCACATACCTTGTTATTAGGAAATGTAAATGGCAGTATTAGTATTCAAGGAGCATGGTGTATACAATTTATGCTCAAGTGTTCAAAAAGTTTATTGATAGATTAAGGAAAAAAAGAAAAAGAAAGATGGATAGATATGGCAAATGGGGCAAAATGTTAAAATTCAGTGGGTCTGGATAACTTGGGGATTAGGGGTAAATTGAAGTTACCATATGGGGTTTGTATCATTTTTTGCAACTGTCCTATAAATTTGAAAGCATTTCAGAATAAAAAGTTATACAAAATTCTTCTGATAAAAAAGTTCTGGATGCAGATAATGGCAATGGTTACACAACATTGTGAATATATTAATGCCATTGAATTGAACACTTAAAAATGGTTGAATTTTTAAATAAAATAAAATAAAGCAATTTTATTTTGAAAGAAAAAAGTTTTGAAAAAATCAATTAGTTTGTACAGTTGTACACAAATTATTGTTCAGATGCGATGACAGATGGAAAATGATCCCCAGAACTAAGAGACCTTTCTAAAATAACTGTAATCATTCTTAGCTATGAGCATATTTTAATCATGTCTATAACCTAAATTATATTTTCTTAAAGAGATATAAGAAGTTCAGTTTTCTCACTTCATGATTTTATGAGAAAATTTATGCACTTAATGGAAGAATATTTTGAGAGGTCAAAGAAAGCAATGAAAATGACCTAAAGGTTGAAAATTGTAAAACTTGTGAGGAGAGGTTAAAGGGATTTCTCTTCTAAAGAAGAAAAGTCTAAAGGGCTAATAATCTCCAATTAGATGCTCTAAAAAAATGATGCAGTAACAGTTGAAAACAATTGGGAAACTCATATTCTCTCTTTGAGTTAGAAATCATCACAAGCTCCAAGGAGCCCTGTCAGAACCTGTTTTAATATCAGCTTTTTCCAAACTCTTTTGACTGTGGAAATCCTTTTTCCTGTTAAATTCGTTCACATCTAAGGAACATTCATAATAAATTTTGAGAGATTCTAGTCTGTAAGTATGATTTTCAGTGTTATACTGATATTTACACAGTTTGGACTATTTTATCACCAAAATATGGTTTCCTCAGCCAATTATATGATAATTTAAAATGTCATTGTCACTTAATATGGCCTTCCATAAAAATAACTTTCTGCTTAATAAAATACCACATAATCATTGATCACCTTCTCCATTCATCACGCTGAAATATTATATTGTGGCTTTTAAAGATTCTTAGCAACTCATGTGCTATGAGCCAACATTTCCTTTTTTGCTCAGTAATTACCTATGTGACATAAATGTAGTAATTGAATGCTATCCACCCAGCACTATTGTTCTTATTGAACTTAACATCCCTTGATTTAGCCCAGTGATCTCTAAACATTTCTGGTTGCTCATTCCATCAGTTAAAAAAAATTGCGTGTACATATAGGATATATGTATCTTAATAAATATATTTATTATACTAATAAAGTATGTACATTATAAAATGTACACAAGAAAGGATAAGAAAAAGATGAGATAAATTATTTGTAAATGTCTCACTACTGTGATTGTTTCTTGCTAACTACTTAATGTTTTAAGGCCTAATATAAACATAGTTTGAGGAGCATCAGTGAGAGTTTATCAATCCATATTTCAAATTATTTTGATAATTTCTTTTTTTTATTTTTTTATTATCTCTGATTATGAGATAAAAGCTTACTATGGGGCAGTGCAACGGTGGCTCAGTGGCAGAATTCTCGCCTGCCATGCCAGAGACCTGGGTTTGATTTCCTGAGCTTGCCCATGCCCCACCCACCCACCCCCCCAAAAAAAATCTTACTATGTACTGTGCGATTTTTTAAGTACTTTTTATGCATTAACTATTTGAACCTTAAAAACAACCATATTTGATAGGCATTATGATTATCTCCATTTACAGATGAGGAAACAGACAGAAAAATTAAACCAAAGGTCAAACAGCTTGTAAGTGAGAGCATTTGGATTCAAACCAAAAGCCTGGCTCTCCTGATCTATTTGTGGATCTCTTAGAATTGCACTGTCAAATATGATAGCCACTAGCCACATGTGGCTATTTCATTTAAATTAAGTAAAGATTTAAAAAGTAATAATTTTGTTCCTCAGTTGCACTAGCTGTATTCCAAGTGTTCAATAACCACGTGTGGCTAGTGGCTGCCTACTTGGACAGTGCTGATCTAGAACATTTCCAGTGTCACAGGAAGTTCTGTTGGACAGTGCTGACTCAGACATGTTTGTCATGTTCTTATCTTGGAATGTGGCTTGGAAAGAGTTCATGCTATGTGAGAAACATTGGCTTTGCTTTTTTGCAATTGTGCGCTTGTGCTTACATTATTGGTATTATTGTCAATCCAGTGTTTCTGTGGGAATCTTTGAAAAGCAATCTGTGTGTGTGGGGGGGTATCTAGTTTATTTAAAACCACTGAAGAGAATCTGTAAGCCAATTTAACTGTGCACATATTGCATATAAACTGCAATAAGTTAAAACACAGGGATGGGCGAGGGCACCACTGTCTCCTACTCCTTGTTGCTGTGAAACACTTCATACACTGTCTGACAGTAGTTAAGTGACAGCCTCATTATCATTTATATTTAAATAAATACATATAAGCAGCGGTTCCAATACAGTAATCCTATATCTCTTACATGCTCCTTGGAGTATATAAGCACCCACTTCGGAGATCACTATTCTAGATCTTTGACCCTACATTCTTGACCTATTTATTCCCTCTTCTATAGTGCCTTACCTTTTTTTAATCACTGTTTCTTTTTGTTCATCTTAGATAAGGAAGAAGAAAATGTTTAGGGCAAGAGACAAGCAGGATTGCTACTCAGCAGGGGGAGCTGTTATATAAAAGGGACGCAGATGTTTGAACTATGTAGGATACAAGCCCAAAGAGAAAATAAATGGAAAGATTAAAACCTGAGTTTTTCCAAGTTGCTTTCTTTGATTTTCTTAAGAAAAACCTCTTGGTTGCCTCTTTGACAAGGTGAAAATTCTTTCCTACAATTTTTTAGCAAACAATTTATCCTTATGGCGTCACATTTTCTGATTGATTTACTATTTCATTAGAACTCTTTTCCCCCAATGTGATCCTAAAAGTATTATAACATTTTAATTGACTCTATTTTATAATATCTTGGGGCCTGTTTTATTTATTTATTGCTTGCACGCAAGACAAGAAAATCAGGTAAGTGTAATTTCACCTGCAAATACTTTTCAAAAAGCTTTTCAGTTATATATGCAGTGCTTTAAAATGAGATATGGGAGAAAACTGGTAGATGTCATCTGTTGAGACAACATGGTGTTTCTCAATGGCAGTATCGTTGGCATTTGGGAAAGACAGTTATTTGTTGTGTAGGATTGTCCTGTGCGTTAATGAACACTAACATCCCTGGCCTCTGCCCAGTAAATACCAGTAGCATGCCCAGTCATTGGAACAATCATAAATTCCCCACATATCTCACCTGTCCCCTTAGGAGCCATTACTACTCAAGGTTGAGAAGCATTGAGCTTCCAGTATTCTCTCCACTGTTTTTTGCTGTCTCTCAGTTTATAAGAGAGAAGATTACAAATCTCTTTCCTTGAATTGGACAAGATTTTCCATTTCAAAAAAATTAAACAAAGTCTACTGTTTCTATTAATAGCTGCTAGTTATTAGGCATCTACCATATGACAGGCTGTTAGACTTTTTATATTCTTCTTGTTTCATATTCACTGTACCATGTGAAAGGAATATCAGTATCTTTATACATAAGGGAACTATTAAGTTGTATACTATGTGATTAATATCTATCAAATATTTATTAAGTACATTCTCTGTATTAGTCACTGAGCTAAATCCATAAACAAGATAGACAGTTTTTGCCCTCAATGAGCTTAAAGTTACACAGCTAAGTAAGTGGAAGAGTCATATTTCAACCCAAATCTGTCATTTCTAGAACAGTACACTGCCTCTATTCAAATTATCTTCTGAAGAATAATTTAGTCAGCAAAACTAATCATATTTAGAAGATACCCACCATTATGCAGTAACCTTTCCACCTCTCTTCTCCCCAGGGCTGCTGTAGTCTATGTAGACAGCACTCTCTGGAGTAGTACAGTGTACAGCAAACATGGCCATAAATAAGAGCCCATCCTCTGCCTTAAACACTTTTGCCTTTCCCATCATCCTCCCTGCAGAGGTTGTACCTTGCATCAAGACTCAACTCAAATACCTACTCTGATACATGGATTTTTCAGGTTTCAATCACATCATTTCCTCTGTTACAGTTTGCAAAAGCAGCATGCAAATATACCAGAAATGGATTGGCTTTTATAAATGGGATCTTTTAGTTTACCAATTTACAGTTCTAAGGCAATTAAAATGTCTGAATTTAAGGCATCAACAAGATGGTACCAAGACTCTGAAGAAAGGCTGCCAGCATCTGGAACACTTCTGTCAGCTGGGAAGGCAACTGGCTGGCATCTGCTGGTCTTTATTCCTGATTCTGTTGTTTCCAGCTTCTGATGCCAATGGTTTCCTCTCTAATCATCTGTGGGCCTTCACGTAGCTCCTTTGAACACATCTCTGGATACTGGCTGGCTTAACATCTTGTGGGAAGGCACATGGTGATGTCCACTTGGCTCTGCTTGTGTCTAGGCATCTGTTCTCACTGTCAGCACTCCAAACATCTCCAAATATCTGTGTCTCTGTCAACTCAGAAGCAACTGTTCTCCAAGCTTCTGCATCTGAGGTTTCTCCAAAATGTTTCCCCTTTCAGTAACTAATCAACACCTATCTTGAATGGGTGGAGTCACACCTCTGTCTAACCAATAGGTCACACCCACAATTGGGCACACCACATCTCCATGGAGATAATCTAATCAAAATTTTATGCCTTACAATGCTATATCAGGGTTAAAAGAAGTGGCTGCCTGACCATGCAAAAAAAAAAAAGAAAAGAAATGGCTGCCCCCACAAGATTGGATAGTGATTAAAATATGGCTTTTCTGGGATACATAATAGTTTCAAACCAGCACAATCTCATAGTTTAGCATCTCTTAGGTTTTTTTTCTATCTCCAAGCACTCTTCTCTTAGTTTCATCTTTCTGCTCTTTGTATCGTCTCTGAGCTCTCTCTCTGTTTCCTGTCTTTTATTCTCTTCATTCAGGACTCCAGTAAAAGGATTAAGACCACCTTCAATTGGGTGGGGCACATCTCCGTGGTAACAATGTACAATTCTAAAAGTTCCACCAGCAATAGGTCTGACCCCAGAAGATTGGATTAGAAGAATATGGCTTTCCTGGGGTACATAACAGATTCGAGCCATTACACCCTCCTTCCTTCTTTCCATTCATCCATACAATATTTTTGAATGCCTACTACCGTTCATCCATACAATATTTTTGAATGCCTACTATTTTTCTGTGTTTAAGACACTAGGATGGAATGGTCAATAAGACAGATATAGTCCCAGCTCTCAAGGATCACATCATTCAAAATTATTCCACTCACGCTTTACCCACTGTATGTGTTATGGATTGAATTGTGTCCCTCAAAATGATATGTGTTCAACCTCATCCTTTCACTATGACCCTATTTGGAAACAGGGCATCTTCTATTCTTTGAAGGTTAAGATGAGGCCAAACTGTAGTAGAGTGAGCCCTAATCCATGTGATTAGGTGTCCTAATAAAGAGTGAAAATTTGGGCATCAACAAAGAGATAAGATAACCATGTGATAGAGGCAGAGGCTGGGTTATTATACAAGCTGAAGAACCCTCCAGAACTTCAGAGGAAGCATGGCCCTGCTGAAACCTTTATGTGGACCTCTAGCCTCCAGAACTGTGAGACAATAAATTTCTGTTGTTTAATCCAATAGCTCTGGGAACCAGAAGCAGTACATAGAACTCCTACAGTACTCGCTGCATTTTATTAGATTATTGTTTTCTTCCGTTCTTTTACTAGGATGGTATTTGCTTGCAACATAAATGAAGAGTAATGCTGATACATATTTACTTAAGCAATGTTCTGATCTTGATTTTACTGTGACAATTACAAGTTTTCTTGCCAAAGAATAGCCTGATTTTGTAGGGGTTTGTACAAAGAAGCACTGCATAAAGTGTATTATTTATGCTCAAGTATCAAGAAGTAGTGAGCTCTAGAGGGCCTTTACTCTTTTTCAACAGGGATATCCAGTTGCCTATACTAGATATTCTGTGTAATGTGTACATGCTAGATTTTATAAATATAGTAGGAAAAGAGGAAGGGGATTCAACAAATGGGGAGGATCGAGAAGGGGCAGGACTCATTTTATTATTTCTCAAGATAAACTTTTATCCCCCAGCAGACTTGGGTTGGTGGCATTCTTTCGCACTTGATTATAAGTCACTAATGATAAGTTTAATGGCATTGTACTGTTTATGATGCTTATTCTCCCTTAACTGTAGAGTGCTACTACATGTCACTGTTGTCACTTAACACGGACCCAGATTTATTGAACTGAGTATGAAAAGAGAAGGTGATTTTATTGGCCAAAAAGTAAAGATTAGTAATGTGGAAAGGTCATGGTTCTGGAAAACAGGAGACCTGGGTTCTCTGTTGCAACATCATGAGTGCCTAGTGATGTAACCTCGAATAAATGACCTAATCTCATGGGGACCAGTTTCCTTGCAAAATGAAAGTGCTGCAGAGTTTCTTGTCAGCTGCAAAATCCCTGTGATGATCCAATTAGTAATATACTGTAAATACATAGAGTAGGATACTTGTTGTATAAGAAAATCCAGGCAATAAATTTCTTACTTTAGGTTTTAAATATAAACAGCTTTGACTGGTTGTATTTGAATTTTCTAACAAGAGCTTAGATTGTCTCACATCATCTATCTGTGTATGCTCACAACATATCCCAGGCATTATGTAGTCAGATATGTGGACATGAAAGTTTTCAACTGACAGTAAACTATCCCCCCTTTTATTTTTCACCTTTTTAAACAGATCCAGTTTTTTCTCAAGACCACCTTACAATGATGATCATCAGCTGCTGTGGCTTGCATTTAGGTCTTGTAAACTTCACACCACAGTTGAAAGGCCCACACCAAATCATTAGGCATCAGTGGGCATCTACTTAAGGTGAGATCACATTGAGAATATATGGATCCTGCTTTCAAAGAGGTTACTTTCAAGTAGTAGAATTAAGATATGTAGGTAAATAGCAATGCTGAAAACTTGAACGTGTAGTCCAAAATTAATATCAAAGTATCGATGTACTTAAAGCAAGCCAGGAGGGCATGGACGAGTCTTGACAAGTTCCTTGCACCAATTATAGAAACCTTCTAAAAATTTCAAGTGAAAACTTTTTAAAATATTTTTATTGGCAAATCTTCATATACATACAGTCTCTACATGGTGTACAATCAGTAACTCACAATGTCATCACATAGTTGTGTATTCATCACTCCAAAAAAAGAAATAAAAAGAAAAAACTCATATATCCCATATCCCTTATGCCTCCCTCTCATTGACCACTAGTATTTCCATCTACCCAATTTATTTTACCCCTTATTCCCCCTATTATTTATTTATTTTTATCCATATTTTTCTTCAAATGAAGATTTTTAAATTCCGTGCATCCTGAAATTCTCAGATCCTATAATCCTATACCAGAGAGCTGGCCCTCTTGCCCTTAAAATTCTGTGCCCAGAAGGTCTATCCAGGATTGAGAAAACAATGCCATGACTGACCCTTGTGATTCCTAAATGCTAAACTATCAATATCAAATGAGCAAAATTACAAAAGTAGTAAGATTTTTATAAAACTCATTCCATTTAAAATACTGTCTTTTACTTTGAGAGTAAATACGTCCATTAGATTTGCTTAGGGTTAAAATGTCCTTTTATGAAAGCATGACAGTGGTCAGTGGCTTGTTGGTTGGTTGGTTTCTTGCTTTGTTATGATTGTTACTTAATGTTCTTACTTGGTGTTTTAATTCCTATGCTGCTCAAAGCAAATACCATGAAATGGGTCAGGTTAAACAACAATGGGAATTTTTTCATGGCTTTGAGGCCAAGAAAATGTCCAAATCAAGGCATCATCAAAGTGATGCTTTCTTCCCAGAGACTGCCCGCCAGCAATCCTTAGCTCCTCTCTCACAAGGCAAGGCACACAGCGGCGTCTGCTGGTCTCTCCCTTCTCTTCTGGGTTTCGTTGATTTCAGCATCTCCTTCTGGGACTTTCTTTCTGTGTGTGTCTGCATTTCATTCTCTTAAAAAGAACTCCAATGATAGGATTAACTCATTCTGACTGAGTTGGGTCACATCCTAACTGAAGTAACCTCATCAAAATGTCCTACTTACAATGAGTTTACACCCACAAGAAAGGATTAGATTTAAGAACATGTCTTTCTGGGGTACTTAACAGCTTCAAATCACCATGCTTGACTAGGTAAGAGTTGAAAACTATGAATTCCTCAGGTCTTGCAATCACTGCTATCAGTGTTTTGTAGACATAGCTTGTGTCTTCGTGAAGCTTATCTTCCACACTCTCACCCTCTGGGAGGAAGTAAAGTTAGTAATTCTCTACTCATTTTATAGTTGAGCAAGCACACTTGGAACCATATGGTCTATATCTTCCATTAATGCAATACAGGCTTTTCCTGGCATTGATTAAAAACTTCACCCATCATCCCTGTGCACAGTAATTAAATATGTAGAGTTATTATACATGAGGTTACCAGACCTCACATCCCCTTACATCTTGCAAATATGGAACCAAGTTCTTTCATGCGATATGGGAAGGAATCATTCTTGAAATATTGTGGTTTTAATTAACAACAGTAAGATGTTTAAGTGAAAAATAGAGAATTCTAATTTCCTGGAAAAAGCTTCCAACATCTTTAAATGGCTTGCTTTGAGGGGACACTTCTCACATCAGGTTTTTGTTTTGTTTTCTTCTGAATATCCAAAGGAAGTACATAAATTCATTAATTTTTTTTTATTGGAGAAGTTGTGGGCTTACAAAAAATCATGCATAGAATACAGGGTCCCCATATACTACTGTGCTGGTTTGAAAGTGTTCTGTACCCCAGAAAAGCCATGTCCTTTAATCCTGATTCAGTATTATAGGGTGGAAACTTTGATTGGATTGTTTCCATGGAGACCTGACACACCCATAATTGGTGTTGATTAGATGGAGATGTGACTCCACCCATTCAAGGCAGATCTTGATTAGTTTACTGGAGTCGTTTAAAAGAGGAAACATTTTGGAGTGAGCCTGTGTCAAAAGAGACACAGACATTTGAAGATGCCTGGAGTACTAACAGAGAGAGCAGATGCCTAGACATGGACATTTGAAGATGCAGAGCCTAGCAGATGTTTCCATGTGCCTTCCTATGAGATGCTAAGCAAGCCTGGATCCAGAGTTGTGTCCCAGAGGAGCTTAGTAAAGTCCATAGAAGCCAAGTAAGGAACCCCATAGGAAATAGAAGCTGAAAGCAGTAGAGTCCAGGAGCAAGGGATCAGCAGATGCCAGCCACATGCCTTCCCAGATAACAGAAGTGTTCTGGATGGCATCAGCCTTTCTTGAGTAACCTCTTGTTGGTATTTAATTTGGACATTTTCACAGCCTTAGAACTGTAAACTTGTAACATCATAAATTCCTTTTATAAAAGCCATTCCATTTCTGGTATTTTGCATTCTGGCAGCTTTAGCAAACTAAAACAGTCGGTTAGGCATGATAGGTTCTAAGGCAAAAAAATTCTCCTATGGCGTGTGACCTGTGATTCTCAGAACAAGCTACCTGCTTCCAATGTACAAAGGAGGGATGGTCATAGGATACATGTTTCCACTGCCATAGGGAGAAATTTCAAGGTAAACAGGGGTCACCAGACCAAAACAGTTCTGGAAACCTGTAGGATAAACTCCATTGGATTTTAAAGTCTGAACATCATTTATCAAATAACATTTATTCCTCTTGGTTTCAGAGAGCAGTAATCCCATGCTCTCTAAGGGCTTATACAGTGGCCCTGCTCTCTAAAGACTGGGGTGAGGGTTGCAATATTGAGGTACATTGAGGGAACCACTTTCTCTTGGCTCCACCCTCTCCAAACATTGGGGCAGTATCCAGGATCTCTGCCATTTCTGAGGCACATGCTCAACCCCTCCAGAACAATGGGTGGCAGCCAGGCTCACCCCAATCCCTAGTTTATGTACTCCACCCTCTTCATGGCCTGAGGTGGCAAAACTCTTCCTAAGCAATGTGTATGGGTGGGTCCACTCTCTTGTCCTGAGATTTCCAGGCTACAGGCCTTATCTTCCATTGTTCTGCCACTGAAGTCATTTTTCCTTCAATTTGTCCTTTTCTGCCCCTTTTAGTCCAGATGAGCAGTGGCTTGATTTGTACAGATCCTACTACACTCTTGTTGGTTTTCTATGCAGTATGCAGGGATCATAACCATAAGACAATAGGACTTCCCACAAATCCCTTCTGGAAACATCCTCTCCCATCCTGGTTGTCGTGACATAGCTGATGGACCATGTTTGGTCAAATCCTCACATTGGGTACTAGCCACTGCAGTCTCCCTTCCTGGGACCCCAGAATTTTCCAGATCATCATTTCTGTTTCCCTGTACCCAAGAGTTCAGTTCTCAACTTATATCTTTCCTGCCACTTTTACTATCAGCTGTAAGGAGCATTTCTATATTTAGTCTGGAAATTTCTTCAGCTATGTATCCTGGGTCCTCACCTTTAAATTCTAACTTCCAACCAACAACAGTATTCAATTTGGCCAGATTCTCTGCCACTTTAAAACATGGGTCACCTTTCTTCTAGTTTGCAATAACACACGCATTATTTCTGTCTAAGTCCTCATAAGAAATATCTTTAGAGTCCATATTTCTACAGTCTCTTCAAAGCAATTCAGGCCTTTTCTACCAAGTATATCATAATTCTTCCAGAATCTTCCCTTTATCCATTTAAAAAGCTGTTTCAATGTGTTTGGTGTTTGCAAACCACAGCACCCTACTTCTGTTGTACCAAAATCTGTATTAATTTCTTAAATGCTGTCACAATGCAATATACCAGAAATTGAATGGTTTTTATAAAGGGAATTTATTAAGTTACAAATTTATAGTTCTAAGGCCAGAAATATATCCCAACTAAGGCATCCAGGAAGACAACTTGTCTCAAAAAAGCTGTTGTCACATGGGAAGACATGCAGCTAGCATCTGGTGGTCCTTTTTCCTGGTTCCATTGCTTCCAGCTTCTGATGCCAGTAGTTTCCTCTCTAAGCATCTGTGGGTTTTCATTTAGCTCCTCTGGGACACAACTCTGGCTTCTGGTTTGCTTAGCATTTCATAGAAGACAAATGGCAATGCTCCCTGAGCTCTGCCTGTGTCTAGGCATCTGCTGTCTCTATCAGCACTTCAAGCATCTCCAAACAGACATGTCTGTCAATTCTGAAGCAACTGTTCTCCAAGCATCTGCATCTGAGGTTTCTCCAAAATGTTTCCCTTTTTAAAGGATGCTAGTTAATTAATCAAGACCCACCTTGAATGGGCAGAGTCACAGCTCCATCTAATCAAAAGGCTACACCCACAAGTGGGAGTGTCACATCTCCCTGGAAGTAAACTAACCAAAAGGTCACACCCACAACAGGTGTGCCATATCTCCTTGGAAACAATCCAATCAAAATTTAAACCCTAAACAGTAGATCTGGCCTCAAAGATTGGATCAGCATTAGAAAATGGCTTTTCTGGGGTACATAATAGTTTCAAACTGGCACACTCAGCATTCATCCATGTTGTTGCATGCACCAGAACTTCATTCCTTTTCTTTTGGCAATTGTGAATAATTCCACTGTGAACATTGGTGTGCAAATACCTATGAGTCCCTGCTTTCAATGTGGTTTTCTGAGTCATGTGATAATTCTATACAGAACTTTTGGGGGAACTTCCAAACTGTCTTCCACAGCAAATGCACCATTTTACATTGCCACCAGAAATGAATGAGTGTTCGCATTTTTCCACATCCTCTCAACACTTGTAATTTTCCATTTTTTAATAGTAGCCATTCTAATGGGTGTGAAATGGTATCTCATTGTGGTTTTGATTTGCACTTCCCTAATAGCTAGTGATGTTTGTGTTAGGCAGAGTTCTCTAGAGAAACAGAATCAGTAGGAAATATCTGTAGATATAAAATTTACAAAATGTTCACATAACTGTGGGAATGTATAGTCCAAAATCCACAGGGCAGGCTGTGGAGCTGACGACTCCAATGGAGGGTCTGGATGAATTCTACAGGAGAGGCTCACCAGCTGAAGCATGAAGAGAGCCTGTCTCTTCTGAATCCTCCTTAAAAGGCTTCCAGTGATTAGACTAAGCATCATTCATTGCAGAAGACACTCATCTTGGCTGATTACAAATGGAATCAGCTGTGGATACAGCCAACATGATCATGATTTAATTCTATGAAATGTCCTTGTTCTAGTTTGCTAGCTGCCGGAAATGCAGTATACCAGAAATGGAATGGCTTTTAAAAAGGGGAATTTAATAGGTTTCTAGTATACAGTTCTAAGGCTGAGAAAATGTCCCAATTAAAGCAAGTCTATAGAAATGTCCAATCTAAGGCATCCAGGAAAAGATACCTTGATTCAAGAAGGCTGATAAAGTTCAGGGTTTCTCAAGTGAGAAGGCACATGGCAAACACAGTCAGAGTTTCTCTCTCATCTGGAAAGGCACGTGGTGAACACAGTCACGGTTCCTCTCTCATCTGGAAGGCACATGGCAAACATGGCATCATCTGCTAGCTTCTTCTCCTGGCTTCCTGTTTCATGAAGCTCCCCGGGAGGCATTTTCTTTCTTCATCTCCAAAGGTCGCTGGCTGGTGGGCTCTGCTTCTCATGGCTATGTCATTCTGCTCTGCTCTCTCTGAATCTCCTTCATCCTCCAAAATGTTTCCTCTTTTATAGAACTCCAGAAACTTATCAAGACCCACCCAAATGGGTGGAGACATGTCATCACCTAATCTAACTTAACAACAACTGTTGATTAAATCACATCTCCAGTGAGATGATCTGATTACAGTTTATTATTCTGCCTTTACAAAATGGGATTTTGATTGAAACGCGGCTTTTCTAGGATCCATACATCCTTTCAAACCAGCACAGACTTCATAGCAACAGACAGATCAGCAATTGCCCAACCAGACAAACGGGTATCACCACCTGACCAAGTTGACACATGAACCTAACCATGACAGTGTTGAACATCTTTTTATGTGCTTTTTAGCCATTTGTATATCCTCTTTGGAGAAATGTCTATTCATATTCTTTGCCCGTTTTTAAATTGGGTTGTTTGTCTTTTTGTTGTTAAGTTGAAGGATTTCTTCATATATTCTGGATATTAAACCCTTATCAGGCATGTAGTGTCCCAAAATCTTCTCCCATCGTGTAGGTTATCATTTTCCTTTCATGATAAAGTCCTTTGAGGCACAAAAGTTTTAAATTTGATGAGGCTCCATTAATCTACTTTTTCTTTTGTTGCTTGTGCTTTGGATGTAAAGTCTAAGAAACCATTGCCTAACACAAGATCCTGAAGATGTTTCTGTAAGTTTTCTTCTAGGAGTTTTATAGTGTCATTTCTTGTATTTAGGTCTTTGATCCATTTTGAATTGATTTTTTGTATATGGTGTGAGGTAGGGTTCTACCTCCCTTCTCTTGCAAGTGGAGATCAGTTTTCCTAGCACCACTCGTTGAAGAGACTATTCTTTCCCAATTGAGTGGTCTTTGCCCCTTGTCAAAAATGAGTTGGACATAAATGTGAGGGCTGATTTCTGAGCTCTCAATTTGATTCCCATTGGTCTATATACCAGTCCTTTTTCTAAAACTATGCTGTTTTGATTAGTATGGGTTTGTAATAAATTTTAAGGTCAGGAAATGTGAGTCCTATAATTTTGTTCTTCTTTTTCAAGATAGCCTTGACTATTCAGGATCTGTTCCATCCTGTGCTGGTTTGAATCTGTTAAGTTCCCCAGACAAACCTATGCTCTTTCTATCCAGTCTTGTGTGGGCAGATCTGTTGTTGGGTGGGGTCTTTTGATTAAGTTGTTTCCATGGAGAAGTGACTCTATCCATTCAAGATGGGTCTCAATCTGCTTGCTGGAATAGTTTTAGGGAGAAACTTTTTTTGGAGAGAACTCAGAGCTGAGAGAAGCTAAAAGAGAAAGAAAATATGCACAGATGACATTTTGGAGAGAAGGACAAGAAGATGTCACCATGTGCCTTCCCATGTGACAGAGGAACTCTGAATGCAAGCAGCCTTTCCTCCAAAAAGGTATCCTCTTTGGTACCTTAATTTGAACATTTTCACAGCCTTAGAATTGTATCTTGTAACTTAATAAATCCCCTTTGTAAAAGCCAATCCACTTCTTATATATTTCATTCTGTCAGCTTTAGCAAACTGAAACTCCTTCCATATAAATTTTGTTTCTTTATTAGAGAAATTGTGGGTTTATAGAACCATCCTGCATAAAATACAAGATCCCCATACACCACCTGATCACTGACACCTTGCAGTGGAACATTTGTTACAGTTGATAGAATGTTTTATAATTGTGCTATTAAAGCCCATGGTTTAACTTAGGGTTCATTGTTTGTGTAGTGGAGTTTCATGGATTTAAAAAATTGTTTTATTGTTAACTTATATGCAAGCTAACATTTCCCCCCTTTAATAATATTCAGATATATGTTTCAGTACTTTCAATAGTGCTCATGTGCTACCATCACCACAATCCATTACCAAAATATGCCCGTCATTCCAAGTAAGAGCCCTGTATATTTTAAGCCTGAACTTTCCATTCCTTATCCTCACCCCACCCCCTGGTAACCTATACTCTGTATTCTGAATCAATAAGTTTGCTTATTGTAATCGTTTAAAGTCAGTAAGACCATAAACATTTGTCCTTTCGTGCCTGTTTATTGCACTCAACATGATGTCTTGAATGTTCATCCATGTTGTCTCATATGCTGGTTTGATGTTGTTATGTTAATGTTCTTTGAACCCATCCCTGTAGAGGCAGATCTGTTGTAGGTGGGACCTTTTAATTAGGTGTTTCAATTGAGATGTGATCCAACCCATTCAAGGTGGGCCTTAATCCTTTATTGGAGCCCTTTATGATAGGATAAAGGGAAGAAACAGAGAGAGAGAGAGCTGTAAGAGAAGTGCTCTGGAGATGCTAAGAGAGGATCCATGACACTGAAAGAGGAGGCCACTGGAATCAGAAGCTGAGAGCAATAGAAACCCAGGAGAAGAGGAACAGCCATGTGACAGAGGAACCCCAGATGTCAGCAGCCTTTCCTCAGAGAAGGTATTTTCCATGTGATGCCTTAATTTGCACATTTTTATGGTCTTAGAACCATAAATTTGTAAACTAATAAATCCTCATTTTAAAAGCCAACCCATTTCTGGTATATTGCATTCTGGCAGTTTTAGCAAACCAAAACAAATTTTGGTACCAGGAATGGGGTGCCACAATTCACAAATACCAAAAATGCTGGAACCACTTTATAAATGGATAAGGGGAAAATTCTGGAAGAATTGTGAGGAACTTGATAGAAAAGGCCTAGAGTGATTTGAAGAAACTCTTGGTAGAAATATGGATGCTAGAGGTGCTTCCAATAAGGCCTTAGACAGAAATGATGACTGTGTTATTGCAAACTGGAAGAAAGGTAACCCTTGTTTTAAAATGGCAGAGAATTTGGCAAAATTGAATCCTAATATTTGAGGAAAGGGAGAATTGAAAAGTGACAGCTTGGAAATCTTGCTGAGGAAATTTCCAAAGTAAATGTGGAGAACTCAGCCTGACTTCTTACAACTTATAATAAAATGCAAGAGGAAAGGTATAATCTGATAACTGAACTCTTGGGTATTAATAAGCCAGAAATTAATAGTTTGGAAAATTCTGAACTTTTGGAAAATGTGTCCCATGTGAGGACTTAATCAAACATGGTGACAGTCAGCCATTAGAGGACAAGCCAAGATTAAAAATGCTATTATCCATGAAGGATTTGTAAAAAGTCTTATGTTTGACAGTTGGGACCCCTGTTTGCTGCATGCAAATCCAACAAGTTTGTAGCAAGATCTGTATGAATGGAACCTCCATGAGCTTGGACTAAAAGGGGCAGGAAATGGACAGATTTAAGGAAAAATTATTTTAAAGGCAGAAGCATGTAAGCCAAAGTCTGGAGCTAAGGTACCTCAGGCCAGGAGAGAGGACCCACCTATGCATATGGAAAGGGTGCGTTTATTCCAGAGTTTACAGATGGTGGCCTTCTACTGTGCTGTTCAGGAAGAGTGTTACCACCCCAGGGCTCTCAGATGCATGTTGAGGAAGCTTCCTTCTCTTCCTGGTGTTGTAGGTGTTTTTATCAAAAAGGGAGGGGTGCCAGACTTTGCCAAATGCCTTTTCTGTATTGGTTAGGATAATTGTGTGTTTTTTCCCTTATTTTGTTAATGTGGTGTAATACATTAATTTATTTCCTTCTGTTGAACAAACCTTACATACCTGGGACAAATTCCACTTGATCATGGTATAAACTTTTTAAATTTTCTATTTCCTTGTGGATCCTCTGCCTGGTTATTCTATCTATGATTGAAAGTGTTGTATTGAAGTCTCTCACTATTATTGCTGAAATGTCGATAGCTCCCTTTAGTTTTGCCAATATCTGTCTCTTGTACATTGATGGTCCTTTATTGGGAGCATAAACATTTATCATTGTTATTTCTTCTTGGTGAATTTTCTCTTTTGTTAATATGTAGTGTCCTTCTTTGTCTCTTATGATGTCTTTACATTTGAACTCTATTTTATCTAATATTAATACAGCTACAGCTACTTCTTCTTTCTTTTGTTTACAGCTTTGTTCTAGTTTGTTGGCTGCCAGAATGCAATATACCAGAAACAGGACAGCTTTTAAAAGGGGAATTTAATGAATTGCTAGAGTGCAGTTCTAAGGCCAAGAAAATGTCCCAATTAAAACAAGTCTATAGAAATGTCTAATCACAGGCATCCAAAGAAAGATACTTTGGTTCAAGAAGGCCAATGAAGTTCAGGGTTTCTCTCTCAAGTGGAAGGGCACATGGTGAACACAGTCAGAATTTCTCTCTCACCTGGAAAGGCACATGGTGAACACAGTCAGGGTTTCTCTTTCACCCAGAAGGGCATATGGTGAAAATGGCATCATCTGCTAGCTTCTTCTCCTGGCTTCTGGTTTCATGAAGCTCCCTGGGAGGGATTTTCTTTCTTCATCTCCAAAGGTTGCTGGCTGGTAGACTCTGCTTCTTGTGGCTACAGCATTCTGCTCTGCTCTCTCTGAATTGCTTTTTCTCCAAAATGTTTCCTCTTTTATAGGACTTCAGAAACTAATCAAGACCCACCCAAATGGGTGGGGACATGCCTCTACCTAATCCAGTTTAGCAACCACTCTTGATTAAATCGCATCTCCAGGGAGATTATCTAATTACAGTTTCAAACATTCAATACTAAATAGGGATTAGAAGAAATGGCTGCTTTTGCAAAATGGGATTAGGATTAAAACATGGCTTTTCTAGGGTACATACATCATTTCAAACCAGGATGTTCCACCCTCTGGACCCTAAAAAAGACATGTTTTCCCCATATACAAAATACATTCATTCCATAACAATATCAGAGAACCTTAAACCATTTCAGTAACATTACAAATACAATACAAGGTTAAAACCAGTACAAAATCTCAAAGTTAGTTATGAGCATGGTCTGTTCTAAGGCAAAATTATTCTCTGGCTTTGGACTTGTAAAAACCCAAGACAAGTCATTTGCTGCCAGCATACAAAGGAGGAACATTCATAGGACACATATGCCCATTTCCATAGGGAGGAAGGAACACAGGGGTCACTGGACCCATACAATTTTGAAAACCCGCAGGGCAAAGTCCATCAGATTTCAAAATCTAAGAGTCATTCATCTTCGGGGCTTTTGAAAATTGCAGTCCCACCCTTTCCAAGGGCATATGTGGTGGCTTGCCTCTCTCTGAATACAACCTTAGGGGACACTGGGTAGACCACCTTTTTCTCAGCTCCACCCTCTCCAAGCATTGGGGCTGCACCTGGGCTCTCTGCCATCTCTGGGGCACACGCTCAGCCCCTCCATGTGGTGGCAGCCAGGCTCTCCCCAAACCCCAAGGAATGTGCTTCACCCTCTCCAAGGCCTGAGGCAGCATGACTCTTCCACTGCAACGAGGTGGAAGGCCCATTCTCTGCCTTTGGGGCAAACTCACCCTCTCCATGTGCTTGGGTGTGTCCACTCTCCTGGCCCGAGGCTTCTTGAGTTCAGGCATCAGCCTCCATGGTTTTGCCTCTGAAGTTATTTTTCCTCCAATGTGTCCCTTCTCTGAACCCCCCAGTCCAGACTGGCAGCAGCTGTGTTTATACAGGTCCCACAGCACTCTCATTGGCTTTCTATGCAGTAGCCTTGGGTCATGCCTTTCAGATATAAAGAGTTTCCACAAATCCTTCCTGAGTAACTCCATGTCCAATCCTGGCTTTCTCTGAAATGGCTGACTGGTTTCACATTTGGCCAAGACCCCATGTGGGGCACTATTCTCTGGTGTCTCCCTTCCTGAAGGCCTAGAATTTTCCAGAACTTCAATTTCTGGTTTCTTTGTATCCAAGAGTTCAGTCCTCAGCTTATCTCTCTCCTGTTGCATTTCACTATAAGCTGTGAAGAGAAACCAGGCTGCACTTTTGACATTTAATTTGGAGATCTCTTCTGCTAAATATCCAAGTTCATGGCTTTTAAAATCTGCCTTCCAGCCAAAGTCACTAGTCAATTTTGCCAGATTATCTGCCATTTTAAAACAAGGATCACTTTCCTTCCAGTCTATAATGACACACATCTCATTTCTCTCTAGAGCCTGGTCAGAGGTATCTTTAGAGTCCACATTTCTACCAAGATTCTCTTCAAAACATTCTAGGCCTTCTCTATCAAGCTCCTCACAACTCCTCCAGATTCTTCCCCTTATCCATTTAAAAAGCTGTTCTAACATGTTTGGTATTTGCAAACTGCAGCAGCACCTCATGTCTGGTACCAAATTGTATTAGTTAGGGTTCTCTAGAGAAACAGAATCAACAGGAGATATTTATAAATATAAAATTTATTAAGGTGTCTCACATAACCATGGGAATGTAGAGTCCAAAATCTGCAGGGCAGGCTGTGAAGCTGATGATTCCAACGGAGGGTCTGGAAGAACTACACAGGAGAGGCTCACTGGCCGAAGCAGGAAGAGACCCTGTCTCTTCTGAATCCTCCTTAGAAGGCTTCCAGTGATTAGATTAAGCATCACTCATTTACAAAGACACTCCCCTTGGCTGATTGCAAATGGAATCAGCTGTAGATGTAGCCAACGTGATCATGATTTAATTCATGAAATGTCCTCATAGCAAAAGACAGGCCAGCACTTGCCCAACCAGACAAACACGTACCACCACCTGGCTAAGTTGACACATGAACCTGACCATGACAAGCTTGCATAGAACATCTTTTTCCATCCTTTCACTTTGAATTTATTCCTATCCTTGGGTCTAAGATGCATCTCTTATAAACAACATATAGATGGATCACATTTTTAAATCCATTCTGCCAATATGTACCTTTTGATTGGTGAGGTTAGTCCTTAGTGTTCAAGTTATTACTATAAAAGCAGTTCTTGAATCTATCATCTTATCCTTTAATTTTTATTCGTCAGATCTATATATTCTTTTCCCTCTCTCTTTTGCCTTTAAATTACCCTTACTCATACTCTCCAATTCTGTACCCTCCTCCAGACCTCCCTCTCTTGTCTTTTTTTTTATTTTATTTTTTTCAGCCAACAGAACTCCCTTTAGCATTTCTTGTAGGGCATGTCTCATGTTGACAAATCTCTCGGCCTTTGCTTATCTGAGAAGATTTTGATCTCTCCCTCAATTTTGAGGGACAATTCAGCTGGATAAAGAACTTGTGGCTGGAAGTATTTTTCATTCAGAATCTTAAATATATCATACCACTGTCTTCTTGCCTCCATGATGCCTAGTGAATAGTCTGAACTTAGTCTTATGTGGCTTTTTATGAATGTAGTGAATTGCTTTTCTCTTGCTGCTTTCAAAACTTTCTGCTCCTCTTCAACATTTGATGATATGATTAGTATGTGTCTTGGAGTAGACTTGTTTGGATTCATTCTATTTGGGGGTTGTTGGGATTCTTTGATTTGCATATTTATGTCTATTATGTGGGTTGGAAAGTTTTCCCTAATAGCCCTTTACTCTCCTCTTCTCCTTTTGGGACACCAATGATTCTTATATTTGTGAGCTTCATGTTGTTCGTCATTTCCCTGAAATCCATTTCCATTTTTTTTTCCATCTTTCTTGCCGTTTGTTTTGTGTGTGCAAGTTCAATTGTCCTATCTTCTAGCTCACTTTTCCTTCCACTTCATCAAATCTGGTATCATGTGTCTCTAGCACATTTCACATTTGGGGTATGATATCTTTCATCTCTGTGACATCTGATATTTTTCTATTTATTCTTTCAAATTCTTCTTTCTGCTCTTCCAATGTCTTCTTGAGGTCCTTTAAATCATTATGAACATCCTTGATAGTTGTTACAAATTCCATGTCCCTCTGGCTATTTGATTTGGTCATTTGGCTGGGCCATGTCTGCCTGAATCTTCATGTGCTTTGTAATTTTCTGTTGTGTTTGGGACATTTGGTTATCTTAGTAAGGTTATTTTGCAAGATGATTTCCTTCACTTGTCTAAGATTTTGTATTTTGTTGGATTTGCATTGCAGATCTCCTTTTGTATTTGGTATGTCAGTAATTCCCTGCCAAACCAAAGCCCAGATCTCATGGAGGAGATGCAATTCTACATGAGGGTCTATTAAAAGCTAGTTGGGGGTGCACAGATAGTTCAGTGGCAAAATGCCCACCTGCCACATGGGGAGACCCAGGTTCAATTCCTAGACCATGACCAAAAAGAAAAAAAAAAAACAGACAAAAAAATCACCTCAGCAATAGTAGGCCCCAAAGCAAGAAGCACCTCAAGATATATTGAGAATGAGCTCAGACTGGTGCCCACAGAAGAAAGAAAAAAGAAAAAATTACTAAGTAGATAGGGAGTTTGCCAGACTGTACTTACTGCTTCTTCCCAGCAGATGGTGTGCTTGAGCCACCTCTTCCCCTTGGGCAGCCTCTCCCTGACCATGGTGGCTGGCTGAGTAAGATGGCATGCACGGCAGGAGGTCTGTTCCGAGGATGCAGTGGAGTGGGTGGTCCCAGTGTGCAGGGTGGGGTAGCTGACCACAGTGCCCAGCAGAGCACTTTTTGTAGTGGGTAACTAGGTGCACCTCTTGGGTCCCCATAGGTGTTGCTAGCTGCGAACCTGTGGGGGAGATTTCCCAATCTAGCTACTGGGGCAGGGTGGAGTGGAGGGATGGTCCACTCCCTTGGACCCACACTTCTCTGCACACTGCCACAACCCCAGTGGGGTCATGGCTGAACAGACTCACTCCATTCTTCCCATCCTCATCTCCCTGCTTCTCTTGTCCAAAACCTCCCTAGAAAATGTAGAAGAATCTCTCTGGAATTGCAGTCCTGGTCATATTTTCTGTTCCCTTTCTTGTTGTTCCACAAAGCAGGGTGAATTCATCCCACCTTACTCTGCCATCTTCCTCAAAGTTCCATGGTGGAACTTTTTTTTAATTTGCTATTGGATTCAGTTTCCTGGTATTTTGTTGATGATTTTTGCATCAAAAATCATAAGAGATATTGGTCTATAATTTTCCTTTATTTTCTTTATCTGGCTTTGATATGAGGAGGATGTTGGCCTCATAGAATGAATTAGGGAGTATTTCCTCATCTACAATTTTTTGGAAGAGTTTGAACAGGATTGGTGTTAATTCTTCCTAGAATGTGTGTTAAAATTTCCTGGTGATTCCCCTGTCAGGTCCTGGACTTTTGTTTTGGGGAGATTTTTGATTACTGATTCAGTCTCTTTACAAGTTATTGGTTTGTTGAAATTTTCCATTTCTTCCTGAGTCAGTGTTGGCAGTTTGTGTGTTTCTGGGAATCTGCCCATTTCATCTAGATTATCTACTTTGTTGGGGTAGAATTATTCAGAGTATCCTCTTACAGTCCATTTTATTTCAGTGGGGTCAGTAGTAATGTCCCCCTTTTCACTTCTGATTTTAGTTATTTGTGTCTTTTCTCTCTTTTCTCCATTAGTCTAGTTAAAGGTTTGTCAGTTTTATTGCACTTTTCAAGGAAGCAGCTTTTGGCTTTGTAGATTCTTTCTTTATTCTCTCTCTATTCCATTTATCACTGCTTATATATTTGTTAGTTCCTTCCTTCTGCTTGCTTTGGATTTACCTTGGTCTTATTTTTCTAGTTCTTTTCATTTTGAGATTAGACCTCTGGTTTGAATTTTTTTTCTTTTTAAATGTAAGCATTTAGAGCTACAATTTCCCTCTCAACACTGTCTTTGCTTTGGTGCATTGTATTTTCATTTTTATTTACCTCAAGATATTTCTTAATTTCTCTTGTGATGGCCTCTTTAACTTATTGGTTGTTTAAGAGCAGGTTGTTTAATTTCCATATGTTTGTGGATTTTCTATTTTTACCTCTGTTCTTGATTTCTAATGTCATTCCATTGTGGTCAAAGAAGATATATTCTATGTTTTCAATATTTTTAATTTATTGAGACTCTTTTTATGATCTAAGATATGGTCTACCCTGGAGAATGATCCATGTATACTCTAGAAGAATGTATATTCTCGTTGTGGTTGTTGGGTGAAGTGCTCTGCACATCTGTTAAGTCTAGTTGTCTTAGTATAACAATCAAGTCTTGTATGTCCTTATTGATCTCCTGTCTAGATGTTCTATCCATTATTGAAAGTGGTATTTTAAAGTCTCCTACTATTAATGTAGAAACCATCTATTTCTCACTTCAAATCTGTCCATTTATGCTTCATATATTTTAGGGCTCTACTTTAGGTGCATTTGTATTTATAATCATTATGTCTTCTTGGTAAACTGATCCCTTTATCAGTTTATGATGACTGTGCCAGTTTGAAGCTATTATATACCCCAGAAAAGCCATGTTTTAATCCTGATCCGATCTTGTGGGAGCAGCTGTTTCTTTTAACCCTGATTCAATACTGTATCTTGCAGAAATTTTTTTAGATTATCTCCACAGAGATGTGACACGCCCAATTGTCGGTGTGACCTTTTGATTAGATGGAGATGTGACTCCACCCATTCCAGGTAGTCTTGATTAGTTTACTGGAGTCCTATAAAAGAGGAAACATTTTGGAGAGAGGAGAGCTTGCAGAGCAAAGCCGACAGAGCAGAGCTGACAGAGATGTCAACACTTGGAGAATAGAGACACAGATGTTTTGAGATGCTTGGAGCCCAGCAGTCATCGCCATGAGATGTTAAGCAAGGCAGAAGCTGGAGAGAGCCATGAGAAGCCAAGAGATGAAAGCCAGCCCTGGAGAAGCAAAGTGAGGGACTCCCACAGGAACAGAGGCTGAAAGCAAAGGAACCCAGGTACAAGGGATCAGCAGATACCAGCCACATGACTACCCAGCTGACCCATTGGCCTTCTTAAATTAAGGTATCTTTCCCTGAATGCCTTATTTTGGACATTTTTATAGGCTTAGAACTATAAGCTTGTAACTTATTAAATTTCACTATTTAAAGGTTGTTCCGTTCTGATATATTACGTTCTGGCAGCTTATAAACTAATACACTGTTTTTTATCCCTCATAACTCTTTTTGACTTAAAGTCTTTTTTATCTGATATTTTGTATAGTTAACCCAGTTCTCTTTGGATACTACTTGCATGGTATATATCATTTTTTTTATAATTTCACTTTCAACCTACTTATGTCTTTGAATTTAAGTTGAGTCTCTTGTAAGCAGCATATAGTTGAGTCATGCTTTTTTATCCATTCTGCCAATCTCTACCTTTTGTCTCAAGAGTTTGATCCACTTACAGTTAAAGTCACTACTGATAATGCAAGACTTTCTTATGCTATTTTATTATTTAGTCTTTGTAAGTCTTATATCTTTTTTGTCCCTCAATTCTTATATTAATGCTATCATATTTATTTGATTGTTTGTATTGTACCTTGAAGTCATTTCTCATTTTTAGTTGGATATAGTTTTCATATGTTTTCCTTGTGGTTAGCATTCTAAATATATATCATTCATATTTGATTTGATACTGACTTGATTTCAATACCATACACATACACTGTTCCTATATCCCTCCAACTTCACACCTATTTTTATACTTGCTACAAATTGTATCTTTGTACATTATATGTCCAAAACCATAGGGTTATTATTACCTTTGTGCATTTGCATTTTAGTACCTGTAGGAAGTAAGAAATGGAGTTACATGCCAAATAATATAATACCATAATACTGGCATTTATAATTACCCAAATGGTTACATTTACTGCAGGTCTTTGAATCACTGACTAGTGTCTTTTCCTCTCAGTCTGAAGAACTCCCTTTAGCATTGCTTATAGAGTAGATCTAGTGGTGATGAATTCCCTCAGTTTTTATTTATCTGGGAATGTCTTAATCTCTCCCCCATTTTTTTTTTTGGGGGGGGGGGTGCATGGTCCAGGAATCAAACCTGGATCTCCTGCATTCTCCCTCACTTTTTTAAAAAAAAGTCTCACTGGATTTAAAATTCTCAGTTGGCAATTGTTTTCTTTCAGCACTTTAAATATTTCAACCCACTATCTTCTTACCTCCATGCTTTCTGATGAGAATCTAGTTGGGACGCTCATGTATATAACATGCTATGTTTTTCTTGCCACTTTCAGAATGTTCTCCTTGTCTTGTGCATTTGACAGCTTGATCAGTATGTGACAAGGCATATTTTTCTTTGAATTTATCCTGTTGTTGTTCTCTGGGCTTGTTGGGTGTGCATATTCATGTTTTTTGCTAAGTTTGAGAAGTTTTCTGTTATTATTTCTTTGAATATTCCTTCTGCCCTTTTCTCTCTTTCTTCTCCTTCTGGGACTCTCATTATACATATATTGGTACTCTTAATGGTGTCCCATGGGTCTCTTAGGCTGTTTTCACTTTTTATAATCTCTTATCATTTTATGCTTCAACCTGACTCATTTCAATTGTCTTGTCTTTGAGTTCACTGATTCTTTCTTCTGTCAGCTCCAATCTGCTGTAGAAACCCTTCTGTGAATTTTTCATTTCAGTTATTGTGGTCTTCAACTCCAGTAATTCTGTTAGGTTCCTTTTTAAAATTTCTTTCTCTTTATTAAGATTCTCATATTGTTAATTCACTATTTTCCTGATATTCTTTAGTTCTTTCTCTGTAGTTTCCTTTATCTCCTTGAGCATATTGAAGGTTGTTTTTTAAAAGTCTTTGTACTGTATGTTCACAGTATAATCTTCTTCATTGATGTTTTCTGGATTCTTATCCCCTTCCTTTGAATGGGCCGTAATTTCCTCTTTCTTTGTTTATCTTGTAATCTTTTGTTGCATACCATACATGTTAAAATTTTTAAATGTTAACACTGGGATTTATTCCCTAAGATGTCTGTTTCTCAAGTTTGTAATCAGCTAGTCATATGAAAGAGATTTTCTTGAGTGTCAGAACAAAACCAAGCACATCTAAGCAAAAACACTTTTCACCATCTTTGCAAATTAGATTTATGTTGGGTGGTGCTCTCCACCAGAGTTCAACTTTCCTATTAGGAAGGTCAGCCCAAGGCAAAGGCAAAGTGCAGGTCCTCCCTGTTTTTCTGAGCCTGTGTCTTGTCCTGAGCTTGTGCTTGTTTGTGGCTTTAGGATATCTCCTATTTACAGGAGTTTGAATGCCCCTTCTACCTCTCAGGAAACAGACCTTCTTCCAAGTCTTCCACAGCAGCACTTAAAGCAAATAACGCTTTACCCCAGGCCATCTGTCTCAAGTGTTTCTTACACTACTTTCCTTGTCTCAAGCTGCTTTTGCCTGGAGCACAAATTCTGGAAGGGGAGCACTCAGAGAATCTATCCCAGCAGGATGAGGGCAAGGATACACAAAGGGAGTGCTGGAGGGCTCCAACCTGCCCTGGTGAAGGGGTGAGGCAGGGGCCAGGAAAGGTGCCAGGAGCCTCTTCCAGATTTCCTCAAAACTGAGCTTTCTTGACTCCGCCCTTCCCGGACAATGCAGTCCTCCAAATGTCCTCTGCAGCTTGAAGGAAGCATACCATCTTCAAGTCTCCTCCACTGCCTTTGTTCAGGGTGGGTTGGAACTATGTCTGTCCTCAGAGCCAGGCCCCCAGTGATCTGAAGTAACTGATCAAAAGCAGTGATCATTTGGTCATCCCACACCTCCCCACTCCCTGATCTTGGGCAAGTGCACTATTTTATTCCTCTCTGACACCAGCAGGCTACACCAGGGGCCAAACTCTACTGCTCCCTGCCACAAGAGTGGAAGATGGGTGCAGGTAACTGCCATGTGGATAGAGCAATTTACTGGCATTTACTGTAATTTGCCAACTTCTTCCTCCTGCTCTTTGCTAGATGCTGTTTCCTACTGGGCTCTGGAGTTTTGACATAGTTGATTCAGACAGTTCCTGCTTGTTTAATAGTTGTTCTGATGGAAGGACTGATTTCTAGAGCTTTCTACGATGCCATTTTCCCACAATTCCCCACATATATCAGGTTTGTTTTGTTTTTGTTTTTGTTTTTGCATAGGCAGGTTCTCTCTGCCGTGGCAGGTGAAAACTCTGCCACTGAGCCTCCATTGCCCACCCAATATATCAGGTTTTGATTCCCATGCTGTTATTTTCCATTTAGAGAGGGGCCAGCTATTATCCTAAAATGTCAATATCTGGTTTCCACATATAATTGAACAATTGAGCTTCATGGCTCTTTTTCTGTTAAATATTTGGCGTACTTATACTGAATTTTAGATGGTTGCCTGATGATTCAGAAAGCTTGCCATAAGATTTGGCCGCTTCTTCCCTTTTTATTCCACTGATTCCTGCAGGAGCTCCAGCTGAGGCATATTTAGCATATCTATGAAGGAAAAAAATGTTTGAATCATAAGTTGAGCATAAAAAGTAATTCAGAAGCAATGGAACTATTTAAAAGAATCCATCCATGTGTCTTAATGACTCTTTTACATGGTAAATACTTAGGTTTTAGAGACCACAGGACTTGTCTCTATCCTTTAGAAACTGAATAATCTTAGGTAAGTTGTTTAACCTCCTCATCTGTAAAATAAAACAGCTAACATTTTATAACTAGATGTGGATTTTGGACTGTGCTAAGTGCTTAGCCTGAATTCTTCCAGTTCTCCCAACCCCATGAAGTACTGTGGCAGACACAATTTAGGGACTTACCCAATAATATTCATGTTCCCCTCCTGTTTTGCTTTGCTAAACCTGCTGGAATGCAATATATCAGAAATGGATTGGCTTTTACAAAGGGGAGTCAATAAATTACAAGTCACAATTCTAAGGCCATGGAAATGTCCAAATTAAGGCCTCAAGAAGAGGATCCCTTCACTGAAGAAAGGTTGATGGCTTCTGGAGTTCCTCTGTCACATGGGAAGGCACATGGTGGTGTTTGCTGGCCTTTCCTCCTGGGTTGGTTTCCAAATGGCTCTCTCAGCTCCTCTGGCTTTTGCTAGGGCAAACTCTGGATTCATCTCTTATCTCTCTGTATCTGCTCTCCAGGCAATCTGCTTTCTCCATAGTGTCCCCCTCTTAAAGGACTCCAGAAAGTAGATTAAGATCCACCCTGAATGGGTGGAGTCACATCTCCATGGAAACAACCTAATCAAAAAGCCCCACCCAAGAATACAGCTACCCCAATAAGACTGGACAGAAGAACATGGCTTTTCTGGGGTACATAACCATTTCAAACCAGCATACCTCCCTTCCTCATTTTTGTGGGGGTAAAAATGCATTTCCTATATACTTGCTTTTCAAGCCTTGCTTACAGCTAAAAAGGCCATCCTATAGATTTCCCTGGCCATCAAGACATGAACAGAAACATCCTGAGGGATTCTGCCTTTACTTTCCTCACCAAAGGAGGACACCTTGCCACTTGCACCCTATTCTGTTTGTTTTTCTGCCTTGAACATTGACATGATGTCTAGAATTGCAGCAGTTTTCATGTGCTCCTGAAGAAAAGGCTGAAAGAATAAAAAAATACCAGCTGCGGACATTTTTGGAATGCTAAACCAATACCCGGTGCCACCATTCTCCAGATGTTCAAACTACTATTTGTTCAAACTACTATTGGTCAGGTATTCTGTTACTTGCCGAATACCTTCCTACCTGCTATTGGAAATACCAGTATTATCTCCAGTGTCTGTATGAAGAAACAGAGGCCCAGAGACGATAAATAATTTGCCTCTCTCCCCTTTTCTTGCCCCCAGCTGAACTTGGTGGAAGGTCCACTCTGGATGTGTGTGGTCAAGAAGAGAGGGCTCCATTTCCCTTCAGTTCCCAATCAAGGAAGACAGTATCTCACTGGGAAGAACAGGCTACCATCATGTCTCATATCATCCAACTCCAAACTACAGAGGCTAACTTCCTGGTGAATGTGATCAAGAGTTTGGGGGCTTCCTTCCTCTACTCAGCCCTACTCTTATGGTAGAAACTCTATCATAGGTGTGGCAGGCTGAGAATGCTGAAACCCCAATTATCCCTGCCCTATCTTGCTAATAGGGTGAAGGCACCATGCCAGGAAAGGCAAACTGAGAAGATCAGAGGCTACTGCTCCCACCCAGTTCCTTCTCATAATTTGGAGGTGTCACTCCAAGAGAAGCGGCTGCTGTCATCATCCAGCACCTGGAGCAGTGACTCAGAGATTTTGCCCAGAGAAAAGAGGCTGCCTATAAGAACAAAGAGCTCTGAACCTCTCCCCAGTGGCATAGACTTTATTTGAAACAGATTGAAGGGAAGTTCAATCCTAAGGGGATTCTTGGGGGAAAAAAATAGGGATTTGATGGTAAGTAATTGACTTGACAAGCAACAAGTCAAATCATAAGCCATCTAGTTTTCCGGAGAGAACCAGTGAAAGAGAAAGAAAACAAGAGCCCACCTGAAATGAGAAATCTCAAAGACTGATCTCAAAACTACCCCTGCTTTAATTTAATTAAACCAGACTGTGGAGCAATGTGCATTCAAGGACATTATCAAAAAGAATAGAACAATGAGCAGGCAATTAGTGGAGCCTAAAACCTGGGTCTAATGCCAAAGAGACTGACAGCTAAACAGAGACATAAGGGGAAGAGACAATCATTGTCATCCCAGGGTGATTGTGCTTCTGTCCAAGGCCTCACGCTGCTGGGACAAATAGACTTTCCTAAAATAGTATCCTCAAGTCACTGAACAAATAAACAAGCAAATAACAACAAAAAACAAGCCCTACCATGGGAAGAAATCAGTATCCAGAGTTCCTGCCATATAACATCAACATGACCAGTTTTCACATACATACATACACACACACAGGACATACAAAGAAGCAGGAAGGTGTGACCCATATACAGAAAAAAAAAAAGCAGGCAACAGAAACTGCTGGGTCCAGATGTCAAACTTAACAAAGATTCAGAACAGTAATTTTATGTTCAAACAGCTACAGGAAACCATGCTTGGAGGAAATAAAGGAAGCTATGACAATGTCTCATCAAATAGAGAATGTCAATAAAGAAAAAGAAATTCAGAAAAAAAAAAGAACCAAATGGGCAGGAAGGAGAATGATAAATGTTAAGGATTCAAGGAAATGCAAAATTTCCCCCTACAGTGCTTGCAAATGTTCCCCTCTCTCAGTGCTTTCAATTGCATGTTTTCCAACTTGCAAACTGGAAAAAATACATAATTAATTTAATATCTGCTCATGTTCCAGAAGCAAACTTATTTTTTGATACTGAAATGCAGCCAGTTGGAATCACTAGTTGCTTAGGCTCTGTGATTGCACCAGACCTTGCTTTTCACCTAGGAGAGAAACTACTGGAAATTTACTAACCTCAAACTATTTTTATGCAAACATGAACCAGAAATTATTTTAATCCTTTGATGTAATATGAAAGAATTTTACAGTTATAAATCAAGCTTTATCTGCCAAAATATATTCCTAAAATTTGACTTTTGTTGGGACTTATTTAAAATTAAAGGCATTGGCCTGCTATTTTAGGGTGATTTTGCCATAGAGACTTTTCAACAATTCCATTTTTGAGTATTCTATTTTAGTCAGCTGAACAACGATGATACTATCAAGTAATCACTTTAGTTTTGTAATTTCCACTTCCAAGGGGACTTTGTTCCTAAGGTAATGGAAGAGTAATTTAGGCCCTCTGCCATGAGTTGGTGATAAAAAGTTGTAGGTACATATCTGCAATAGTAATTTAATATAATTATCATAAACCCAGCAGTGAGGTAAGTGCTGGGAAAACAAAGGTGTGAAGGTGAGGTAGACAGGGTGGATAATCTCGCTTGTATTCAAGGAGATTATCATCTCATGGGTCAAGTTATCCTAGAAACAAATCATTGCAGTACAGTGTGCTGTTAGGTTAGCAGGATGCACAAGTGCTCTGTGACAGAGAGGAGGGCACCAAGCGGATAGTGCTGGGCAGGGAGGGTGGAAAGGGGAGGCTGGACAAAGAAGACTTTTCAAAGACGCAAACCAGTATTCAAATATGTGTGTTCAACGCAGTGGTCTGCACACTTCCTCTCCTTTTTGTATAAAAATTAAATGTTATTCTGTAATACAATGATGTTAGAACACTGAATGAAGCTGAATATGAGAATGATAGAGGGAGGAGGGCTGGGGGCACATATGAAACCAGAAGGAAAGATAGACGATAAAGACTGAGATGTGAGATGGTATTATCTAGGAATGCCCAGAGTGTAGAATGATAGTGACTAAATGTACAAATTTAAAAATGTTTTTGCATAAGGAAGAACAAAGGAATGTCAATATTGCAGGGTGCTGAAAATAGATGGTAATTCATATTTTAGAACTTTAACTTATATGTGAGACTAAAGCAAAAACATGTTTATTTGGCACAAAATTTGTATTTTGACTAGTGCATTTCCTAATATAACTTATGTGGATAGCTTAATTGAACACCATAAGCACATGGAATCTTGAGTAGGGCATGAGATTTTGTAGGTTTTCCAGAGTGATGCCCTGATAAATCCCAGAGTGATGTAAGCAATGAATAAAGAATATTTGCAAAGTCCCCTTGGGGGAATGATGAGAAAAGGGGAAAAATCAACTTCCACATGTGGAGAATTCCTGATATCCTCACAAGGAGTGGGGACAACCAAAACAATAGGCCAAACCCTCAATCTTAGGGTTTGTTCATACGAAACATCCCTGCAAAGGATAGGCTAAGCCTACTTAAAATTAGGCCTAAGAGTTACACCCAGAGAACCTCTTTTGTTGCTCAGATGTGGCCTCTCTCTCTCAACCAACACAACAAGCAAACTCACTGCCCTCCCTGTCTCTACGTGGGACATGACTCCCAGGAGTGTAAACCTTCCTGGTAACGTGGGACAGAAATCCTAGAATGAGCTGGTACTCAGCATCAAGGGATTGAGAAAACCTTCTAGACCAAAAGGGGGAAGGGAGAAATGAGACAAAATAAAGTGTCAATGGCTGAGAGATTTCAAACAGAGTCGAAAGGTCATCTTGGAGGTTATTCTTACACATTATATAGATATCACCTTTTTAGTTAAGGTATAATGGAGAGGCTGGAGGGAACTGCCTGAAAATATAGAGCTGTGCTCCAGTAGCCATGTTTCTTGAAGATGATTATATAATGATACAGCTTTTGCAGTGTGACTGTGATTGTGAAAACCTTGTGTCTGATGCTCCTTTTATCTACCTTGTCAACAGATGAGTAAAACATATGAATTAAAAATAAATGAATAATAGGGGGAACGAATGATAAAATAAATTTAGTAGATTGAAATGCTAGTGATCAATGAAAGGGAGGGGTAATGGGTGTGGTATGTATGAATTTTTTTCTATTTTCTTTTTATTTCTTTTTCTGAATTGATACAAATGTTCTAAGAAATGATCATGGTGATAAATATACAACTATGTGATGATATTGTGAGCTATAGATTATATACTGAGAATGGAATGATCATATGGTAAGAATGTTCATGTTTGTATGTTGCTATGTTTAAAAATATATAAAAAATTTAAAAATTAAATGCTAACGTTTTAAGACATTTTAAATGGAATACATGCCAATGATACACACTTTAGTCAGGTATTTTTTTATGCAAGGGATACATATATAACAAAAACCAACTTAAGCAAAAAAAGGGAATTTATTAAATCTCATAACTGAGACATCAGACTTCAGGCACAATTGGATCAAAGGACTCCTTCAGGTCTTGTTTTCTCCCCATGCCATGGGTCTGCTCCCCTTTGTGCACTGGCCTCATTCATTCCTATCACAGATATGACTTGTAACAGGTAGCTAAGATGAGATGGATGTGAGTAGTCTCAGATTCACTAATTCCCCACTTAGCAACCCTAGGGTGAAAAATTTTTCTCTTCAACTAATCATAAATAGATTTCAGAGGAAATTCCGTCTGGCCCTGCCTGCCCACACCTTGCCTTGCATGGGTCAATTGCTCATCTCTAGACCGATCAATGGTCTAAGAAGATAGGATACAATGACTGGCCCAGTGTGGGTCACATTTCCATGTCTGCATCTGGTAGAGGAAGGGGCATGGAAGATGACCTCACCAGGACCACAAGAAATGGAGTAGGGAGGGCAAGAGTTCTTTAGTGGAAAAGGAGTTCAGTTAACAGAAGAAGAAGCAAAAACAATGGCTACCTATAGTAGTTAATGGTCCCTTAATATCTGTCCTTCCCTTCCTCTTTAAGTAAACTACCCCAATATTTTAGCTAGGTATGTGTCCACACTGAATAAAGGCTTATTTCTCAGACTCACTTGTAAACAGATCTGGTCATATGACTAAATCTGGCAAGTGAATGTATTTAGAATTGTTGTGTGACAACTTCTGGCACTTTTAAAAATAACTGGTATGCATGTACCCTTTGCCTCACTTTTCTTCTTAGTCATTTCCTTGCTTTCTTCTGGAAAGAAGACATGTTGGCTAGCTCTCCATCTGTGATATTGGACCTTGAAGCAAGGGCCATGCCCTACTGTCCCTGAGGACTTTGTAGAGCAGAGCTGCCATTCCATTCCTGGGCTACCTAGATCCAGACTTTTAGGTGAGAGAGAAATAAATGTCCATCTTGCTTAAAGCACGGTGGTTGATACACACATGCCATAATCCACTTAAGGACAGTTCAGCCCTTTCTCCCTAAAAAGTTTATTTCTTCAAACCTGAATGATAGTCTTCAGTCTAAATAAGTAGTTTGATGCAATTATTCATTAGTCAACAAATATTTATTGAGGCCTACCATGTGCTGGTCCTAGGCAATGAGGATACAATAGGGAATTAAACTAGTCAGTCTAAGAATCTACATTCTAGTGGAGGAAGAAGAAATAAATAGATTACACAATTTGCAAATGGTATTACATGCTAAAAAAAAAACTTGAAAAAGTTAAGGTGATAGAAAAATGTATGGAAATGTTAGTGTTATTTTATATGGAAAGTATAGGGGAACTCTTCTCTGATAAAATAATATTTGAGGAGTGGCCTAACTTAAGTTACAGAATGGGCCAGAAGAGGGAATGGTAAGTGCAAACACCCAGAGGTAGGAATGTGCTTGGCATAGGAAAGAACAGAAACAAGGCCAATGAGTTTAAAGTCGTGGTTCTCAAACTTCTTGCTCTTAGGGCCCCCTGACATGCTTAAAAACTGTTGAGGATCCCAAAAAGCCTTGGTTATGTGAGTCTAACAATATTTATGGTATTAGAAATTAAAACAGAAGAAATTTAAAAATATTTATTGATTCATTAAAATTATTATAATAAACATGTCACGTTTATGTGAAATACACTTTTATAAAAATAACTATATTTTTAAAAACAAAAAAAATTAAAAAGGAGTTGCATTGTTTTGTAATTTTGAAAATCTTTTCAATGTCTGGCTTAATAGAAGACAGCTGGAATTCTCATAGCTCTTTTGCAATCAATCTGTTGTGATATGTTGTTTTGGTTTTAGTATATAGAAACTGACCTCACACAGATAGTAATTGGAAACTGGAGCATTTTAATAGCCTTTTCAGATATCTGCAATTATTCCTCTTTTATGGTACATCAAAACCCAACAAGTGATCACCTTCTAAAGTTTAGTTGCAATAAGAAATCTGAAACCATATCAGTAAATTATTTGTACTTTATAACCTCGTGAAAAAATGAGCATAAAAAGAACATTTCAGTATTAGAATAAAGATGATTTTGACCTCCCAGATCCCCTGAAAGAGTCTTGGGGACACTGCTCTGAAAACCACTGTTCTAGAACATAGTACATGATAAAATAGTGGCAAAAAATGACATCAGAAGTAGACGTGTAGGAACTTGTGGGTCATGATGAGGATTTTGGAATTTATTCTGAGTAAAAATGGGAAGTCATTGAAGGGTTTTCAGTGGAGAAGTAAGCTGATCTAACACTGAGAATTTTCACTCTTTGTGTATGTAAGAATAGACCATAGCGGGGCAAGGGTGAAGCAGAGAGTCCTGTTAGAAGGCAGTTGCAGTAATCCAGGTATGAGCCAGTGGTGGCTGTGACAACAGAGGACACAATGGAGATAATCTTTTTTTGCTGGATAGACATCTGTAGAACCATTAAAACAGAAGCCTATGTTTACCTGAGATAGTTTTGCCACTGTATTAAGTTGATTAAATGAATTTAAATTTAAGCAAAAACGTGCATTTTCCTTTGTGAAGCTCTTGATTATCTAGAAAGGCTCTTGATGTCTCAGAGAATCAAAGTTTGCCAGAGCATAAAGGAACTTTAGAGTTATCCTGTTTGTCATTCATTTAAAAGTTATTCTCAAGGAGCCACAGGCTCTCTATAAAGGTACCTAGTCAGAAGTATAAGGGATTAAAGAAAACCTGTAGTGTAGGGCTTTAGGTGCCTCAACTCTACTGCAGTTTGAGCAATATACCTTTATCTGTTTCATCAATAGGGTCCTCAAAATATTCCATTCAAGGAAAGTATTCTGTGTCTAAGAAGGACTCATGAATCAATCTTGGCACTCTGCTGTGTCGAAATTCAACCTCAGAATCCTTCCCAACAGAGAATTCCGTTCATCTGCTAATAACTGATCAAATTTGGCACTTCAGATTAATTTTCCCACTCCTTGGAAGTCCAAACTTAGTGTCTTCTCACATAGCCATTAATTCATTTCAAGGCCTCTGAGTCTGACATTACTACTTTTTACCTTGCACCCTTCCTGCTTTCATGATTGCATATCTGTAGATATTATAGACTAGTCAAGCTAAATAAATACTTATAGAATATTCTGGGGGTGGAAACTCAAATGCTTTTGGAAGGCAAGCAGGCAGCAGGCAGCATAGAGAGGAGGATGGATGAATGGGAGTGTGGATGGCCTACCAAAGGCACTCAAGTTCAAACTCAAATAAATATTCTCATGAACAATTACAATAATTCAAAGAAAAAAACAAAAATATCCCGTGATGCCTATGGCTATTTTTCTGGCTCTCAAGAATCACAAATTGGTCCAACATACACATTTTAGAGATGACTCATAGAGGTGCCATGACTTGGGTGAGATGTGGTTTGTGGATTTAGAGCTTGGATTGTAGAGTCAGACCTACCTGGTTTGTATTCTAGAATCACCGCTTGCTAGGAGCATGATCTTGGAAATGATTTCTCCTTTAAGCTTCCATTTCCTCTTCTATACATCCACAAGAAACACTTGCCCCAGGGTCTGGCACGTTGAATGCTCAATAGATGGTAGCTATCTGTGTTGCTGTTGGATAGGATCACACACAGCTAGTTTGGAGCAAAGCTGGATGATTCCCCATAATCAATCCTGAGATTCTGTGTTGAGGAAGTGTAGGGATGTCGTGTCACTGTGCATGTGTGTGACACTGCTCCTAAGATATAAAAAGAAGAGGGCTGGAGAAAGAGGAGACATGGGCAAAGGAATGATCTTAATTAAGGAATGGTTTGTGGCAGGGCATGGGCTCCCTTTAGCCCGATGTTGTTTTTCAGGAGCATCTGTTTTGCCTTATGTACGCAGTCCCTTTAGGGAATGTTTTTAAAGGAAGTTGATCTTTTCCTCAGGTTTCCTTCAACTCTGCAATGTGGTTCCACAGGGGTCAGTGGCATTCAGTGTTTGTGCACAGGCAGATCTGCCTCCTGGGAGCACCAGTTTACAGAGAATGAGCCTGGACTGCTGAACGGCTGTCAGGAGGGAACAATTTTTTGTCAGTTCAAATCTAGAACAGATTTGAACTAAGGCCCTGAAATTTGAAAGTCATCCTGTCTCTAGCTGCATAGAGAGTGCAGTTTGGAAATGCAGTTTTAAGTAGGGTCAGCTGGGTTTTATGTTGCAGCATGCAACACTTCACTTTGTGAATATCTGTTGGTTGTTTGGGTACAGTATTGTTTTGATTAAATTTTACTCAGAATTCTGGGGAAATGTCTCTGAAATATCCATACAGTATGGACTTCTGGTACCTAAAAGGACATGCTGTTGTAGAGTGTTCATGCAATCAATTCAGGGCACTGGTATTTGAAGATTAATCCCTTCCAATTAAATCATTTATCATGTGCTTGAAGAAGGAAGGGAGGCAGTGAGGCACAATGGAAAGAGTAGGGCATTGCCATCAGAAGTAAAAACTCCAGCTCTCTGCTTTTCAGGGATGTGACTTCAACAATCACTTCAATCTCTCAGAACCTCTATTTCTTTACCTACTAAATGGGTATAATACCATCACTTACACAGGGCAGGGCTTCAAGAGGTAGTAATAGTGTGAGTGTTGTACGCTGAGGATGGAGAAGGTGCTCTGAATGTGATGTTACCAGCCTCTACTCTCCTCATGCTGGTGATGAACAGAAATAATGGGTCACATTTGTTCAGCTCAACTCAGCAGAAGAATGCATTGAGCATCTCCAGCTGGGGCGGGGGGTGGGTAATCTCCAAATGGAAGACTTTATTATCATCGGTTTTCCTCTAACGTGGCAAGGGCTGAGGTCAAGTGCAACAGAGAACTGAGGATATCACCTTCTTAAGTGATATTGTTGGTATCAATGATATTCTGCATTGTGTAAATGAACAATGAAAAAGAGCTGTAAAGGAAATTAATAACTAGTAATATCAAATATTCATTCTCAAGCTTGATTTACAACTCTCAGAGGTAGAATATGGGATGGGAGACAACTTCAGAATGGGCTTAAGCCTCCTGAGGAAATTTTACTGAGGATTATGAAAGGAAATTTATAGATTCCTGGAAAAATTCATAGATATGCCAAAGGGCCAGGCATGGTGCCTCACTCATGGATCCTGGCAGACCCAAATTGTCTCAGAAGGATCACCAACCCTGGGCTCCACTGAGTGACCTGGGCATGGGCTTTCTTGTTCCTCGACTGTGCTAGATGGGGCTGCACCTGCAGTGAAGTGAGAGCTGTCTCCCTAACTGCAGAGCTCACCCCAAATTGACTCCCTTCCTACCCTGCTGAAATGCTCACAGTTGCCCTGGTAATCCACCTGTCCTTTATGTGAAGGTGATTTTGCAAATCGGCCACTCCAGTTCTCTCTCCCCATTAAAATTTTAAAGATCCATGGAAGAGGAGAGCTTTCCAGCCATCGGGTCCTTTCCCATATCAGGTTCGCCAGGCTGCTGGTCTCTAGTGAGCTAGCTGGCTGAGGACGAGGACCTGGGATAGAGTGGTGAGTTGTGAAAGAGGAGGATCTGTTGTTTGAGACACTATCATGGCAAGTCTTTCAATAAGTATGGTCTGAGAAGCTATCACAACCCACCTAATTCACTTATAAAAATTTCAGATTTCTGAGCCCACCCCTGTGTTCCTGAATCAGTCTCTTAGGAGTGAGACCTGGGAATCAGCACGTTGGTGATGTGACCCGCAGTATTATTTGTGAACCACTGATCTGCTGGAGAGACTTGGGATGAGCCACATGGAGTTTTAAATAGTCAGATATGTGGTAGTGTTGTTTACATGGTTGCTCCTGAAGACAAAAATCCATCTAATCTCCTTCTCTGTTTTGTTGGAGCACATCCTGGTGTGACTTATCTCTGCCATGTAAGGAGGGCCTGCACCCTTAGCCAATGGGGAGGCAGGAGCAGAAAGGAGGATACCATTTATATACCCACTCCCCTCTACACAGCTTACCCTAACCAAAGGCATTAATCCACATATCCTTTGATGCCAGTAGAGAACCACTTTGAACTCATCTGAATCATTTCATTTGGAAACTCAAGGATGGAAGTAAAGACACTTAGCAGCTTTCTACGAGGTCACCAGCACATGACAGACTGTAGGGAGTGTTCACACAATCTGCTCTAACTCAGAAACTCACTGAATCCCTTTCTAATTTTGTAGAACTAGTTTGCGTAGTCTGTAAATTCTGTGGGGACTTTTTGTTTTGTTGTGTTTTGGCAGAGCTAAAGGAACACTACAATGGGGGTAATTTTCCATACTTTTACCATAAAGTTTTAATTATCCACCAGGAAAGAAAAAGAGCAGTAAATTGAATGTTCTGCTCTTAAGAGAGACACATGCAGGGAGGAAGGAAACTCACAAAGCTCCTAGTGACATCATTTACAAAGTCCTTAGAAACCATCAACATTGCCAATCGGACTTGGACTAGGTAAGTATCTGAAGGAAATTAATTGATTCCTGTTTTTGTATGAGAGTGGAAAGGGGATTAGAAATAATGAATAGCTGCTTTCACCTTGACGCCTGTTCTCCAAGTTTGCAAACAAAAATAAGTGCCCTGAAATATTTTCTGAGGGAACAAGTTTAACTAAGTGAAGGGGCATCTCAGGCAGTCTTCATTTTGGGGAGAGAAGAATTTTTGTATCTTTTTTTTAAAAATAAAAGCAGTAATATATGAATGGTGTGGTTTGACTTGTATAAGTACACATGAAGAATTCAGATGATGGCTTGTTTACATTGTAAGCTTTCTTATGTTTTTTGTTTGTTTATTAAATATAACCACATACAAACACAAACATTCTTACCATATGATCATTCCATTCTGGAGATATAATTAATAACTCACAATATCATCACATAGTTGTATATTCATCATCATGATCATTTCTTAGAAAATTTGCATCAATTCAGAAAAAGAAATAAAAAGAAAACAGAAAAAAATTCATACATACCATACCCCTTACCCTTCCCTTTCATTGATCACCAGCATTTCAATCTACTAAATTTATTTTATCATTCGTTCCCCCTATTATTTATTTATTTTTATTGCATATGTTTTACTTGTCTGTCCATAAGGTAGATAAAAGGAGCACTAGACACAAGTTTTTCACAGTTACACAGTCACATTGCAAAAGCTATATCATTATACAATCATCTTCAAGAAACACGGCTACTGGAACACAGCTCTACATTTTCAGGCCATTCCCTCCAGCCTCTCCATTACACCTTAACTAAAAAGGTGGTATCTATATAATGCATAAGAATAACCTCCAGGATATTGCTTATGGTTTTTATCATGACTTTTCACGTTAGTCAAATAAAGATCATATCCAAGGCTATGCATTTAATTTCATGATCATAAAATATATTGAGTATTGGGAATTTTCTCTGTGCCAGGAGCTGTACTAACACTTTACAAGTCTGATCTTGTAAGTGATCAAAGAGGTAGGTGCTCTGATCTTTATTTTACAGATAAGAAAACCAAAACTTGGAAATACCCAAAGCAAAAAATTATATATGTTATTTAAGAGGACAATTTGTGATATGAATCTAGACTATTTGATTTCAAGGTCAGTGGAACTTACCACAGCCCTAAGCTTTGCAGTTTGTCTAGAATATTTTACTAGGCTCTTTCAGAGCATGTGTGTTCAAACACACATACACATGCACCCCCCATGCATATACACATGCACACATACAGAGACATTCACACACAGATATGCAACACACACACACACACACACACACACACACACAGAAAGATGATTATTCCTTAGAGAAAAAATAATAAATACTCCTTTACTTCATTTTCATTTACAAGGACAAGGTACAAGAAAGAAAGAATATTAGTGGAAGGAATAATAATAGAAATAGATCAGCACTATCAGTCTTCTATTATAATATTTGCTTTCAAACCATTTTTGTTTTGTATTTTAATTTAGTTCGTTTGCTAACTGTGTATGTTCTTATAAGGGCAAGTGACAATGTCTTTGGCTCTGGATTTTTTTTAACCTGTAAAGACGGAATTGGATCAAGTGACCTTTGAAGTCCTTCAGTTTCTAACATTCTATGAGTATATGTGTGTATGCCTTCAAGAAGTTTGCAGTCTCTAAGTAGGAATAAAGATTCAAGCAACACACAATGTAAATAGAAGTTCAAGTGAATAACTGAAATATCTTTTAGGGTGGTAAAGACTGTAAGGGAAGCAGAGGGATGCAACAATGCTGGTGTCATCAGAAAGACTTCCCTGAGTAGATAAAATTTAAGCTGTGTTTTTAAAAATGTAAGCCAACTGAACTTACAAAATTTTTCAAGATGAACACATACTCTTTTTAATAAGTCAAATACTCCAAGGGTGTATGAAATTGGAGGATAGCTAGGATAATTAGGAAAGAAGACAGGAGCAAAAGTCTGCAGGGAAGAAAGAGTGGGCCTTTTCCCTGGTGTAGGTTTTTCATTTTGTTGTGTTCCCATTAGCACTTCACACAGATTGCATCTAACATCATGTGGTATCATCACCCTTCACTCATAGCCCCTTTCCCTGGTCTGGAGTTCCCTGGTGACAAATCCATATCACCAATACTTGGCAACATGCTTGCATTGACTACATACTTAATAAATAATTGATTGAATAAACAGTGGCATGTTTTGAAGATGTTTATTCTTTCATTAAAAAGAAAAACTATTGAGCACTTTGTGGTCCAGGCACTGCATATAAATATTAACCAATATTGATTCTGCCCTCACATTGCTCCAGAATTTCTTTAGAGATGTTCATAAATAGCTGAAATGCAAAGTAAGAAAGGAAGAGTGCCTCAAGATAAATTTTGTAATTAAGACTGCCTATTTGGAAGGACCAAAGAAGAGTTCAAGTAACTTAAGGAAAGACAAAGAATTAACAAATATAGCTTGAAATTACTAGGTGATTATTTGCTCTTTTACCTGTTCCTTAACTACTAAGGTAGATCAGTCTCTCGAAGACCTGGAGACTCTTAAGTTTCTGCCATTATTCCAGTATCTCGTGAGGTTTTGTGCAAGAGGCTAAGATCCCTTCCTGACATTGGGTAAAAGCACATCTAATTCTAGAAGAATCCAGAAAACAATATGGAAGGAATATAATAAGTACTGATTCCTATCATAGAATGAACCAGATCTCAAATGGAAGTACTGTCTTTAGACCAAGGAGAAAAGGAAAAGGCTGTAAGTTAAATGGACTGGTCTTGGCATATCCATTGATACCCTCATAGAGAGTTAAGCATGGGAATCTAGGTGAGTGGTGGTTCCATTTTTAAACTAATTTATCCATTTGTGTGACAAACATGAATGAGTTGCTTACAAAGCCCAAATCATTGTTCTAAGACTTGAAACCCCAGAGACTTACCATTTGTATAACTCTGAGACAGAATATGCAAAGCTTCAAACTTTCAGCCTCAATTCAGGACAGGGAGAAGCTTGGGGGGTGTTTATCTTATTCAAGTTGTTTTTCTAGCTTTAATAGGTAAATAAATATACATTGTTCTGACAAACTGAAAACTAGCTTAAAATATCCAAGGCATTAAAAATTTCCATTCATTCAGGATTTTGTTGCTTGATAAAGATAGCAATTTTTCAACTTTTTGGCACTAAGCTATGTTAACCAGCTCTGACTGTTTTGTTTACTAAGTCCTTAGTTACAGCCTGGACTTGACGTAGGATGTCTTGCTTTAGAAATGTGTACACGTTGTCCAAGCTCTAAAAGAGGAAAAAACACAGTACTTTGCTGGCCTTAGGCTGAGACTTTCTATAAAGGAGGATTTCAGGGGTGTTAAAACTGGGGATAGATGATGCTGAACTAATTTTCTTCCAGTGGACAAAGATGAATAACTTGTTTGGACTTGGATTAGAAGAAACATTTTGACTTGGGATCATGGGGAACAACGTGACATTAAGATTTTTGGTTATGCTTATCAACAGGAACTTCCACGTTTGTTAGAGGTACTTCTGTTTCCTATAGAGGGCATTTTCATTTCTGACCTTAGTCATGACCTATGAAACCTGTGTGACATTATGAGAGATGATGCATAATTCCATCTCTTTGCCAGTTTTGCTCTTTTTACAGAGTGGCCATTTAAAAAAATCATCCTTAATTTGTGCATGGAACACTATATTGAGGTTATTCTAAATAGTACAACCTACAGATTGCAGATTTATTCATGCTGTTAACTTGGTATTTTTCTTCCATCAGAAAAGAATACCTTTACATAAAGCATTCATAGAATAATTAAACTCTGAGATATTATAAGGCATCTTGTCCAATTTCTATATCCTCCAGGTGAAGTACCTCAGGTTAAAAGATGTGACATGTCTCTCTCAGGATAACCCTGTCAATTAATGGAAGAACCAGGATTCAACTCAAGTTTCCCTGACTCTGTCCCTGCTAAGGGCTTGTCCAGCGATGGAAAACAGAGTATTTGTGCTAAATGAGATGTTGGAAGCCATTGAGTCCAGCCCCCTTGTTATACAGATAAGGACCTTGAGGCGCAGCAGGATGAGGCAATCTGCTTCAGACCACAGAGAATTAAGGTAGAGCCAGAAACTAGGACCTACATCTTACTCTCCAGGTGCCTGAGAACCCACCTCTAGGACTTCTGGCAGTGCATCCTGAGCTATTGAAAGGGATCCTGGCTCTTATGATACTACAAGTGAAAGGAACAAGGGGTGAGGAGAAAGAGCTCTCTTTTTGTTGTCTTTACTTTTGTTTTGCAGAGAGGAAAGTTGATGGGACAGGACATAGAAATTCCAACAGGAAATTAGAAGATTTCTTTTTCACATAAGTGCAATGGATCAAATGAACAGCATATTTATTCTTTGGTCAATTATTAAGTACCTCCTGGTATGCAAGGATAAACAAACAAGCAAACGGAAAAGTAAAAAAATTGTAACTTTATCTGTGCCCATCCCATGTAGGTATACTAGATATAAACATTCCAAAACATACCCAAAAATTCACTATGCATAGAACTATTCTCTGATATACCAGCTCTTCCTTTTATTGTAGTCTCATAAATTGAAATCTCCTTAAAGGCATACTTTATCTTAGTTATTTCTATCTACAACATTTAGCATGCCTATGCTGGTTCAAAATTGTTATGTACCCTAGAAAAGCCATGTTTTCTTTCCTAATCCAATCTTGTGGGGGCAGACTATTGTTTAGGGTGGGAACTTTGACTGGAGTGTTTACATGGAGATGTGACACACCCAGTTGTGGATGTTACCTTTTGGCTGGATTACTTCCATGGAGATGTGACATACCCAATTGTGAGTGTGACCTTTTGGTTAGATAGAGATGTGACTCCACCCATTCAAGGTGAGTATTAGTTTACTGGAGTCCTTTAAAAGGGGGAAACATCTTGGAGGAAGCTTAGATGCTTGGAGTGCTGACAGAGAGAGCAGAGGCACACAAGACCCAGACATTTGGAGATGCAGAAAGAAAACACCCCCTAGGGAAGCTGTTTGAAACCAGAAGCCTAAGACTCCAGCAGATGCCAGCTACATGCCTTCCCAGCTGACAGAGGTGTTCTGGACCCATCCGCCTTTCTTAAGTCAAGATATCTTTCCCTGGATTCTTTATTTGGAAATTTTTTGTGGCCTTGGAACTTAAACTTGCAATTTAATAAATTCCCTTTTTAAAAGCCATTCCATTTCTGTCATATTCCATTTTGGCAGCTTTAACAAACCAAAATAATGCCTAACACCACTTTGTTAACTTAATGAACTCACATTCAATGATAATATGCAAGATGCCATAGGCTCCTGTATGGATAGGATAAGATTCAATTGTGGGAAACAGGAAATAAAGGCAGTAGCTTAAACAAGCACAAAAGCATTTCTTCTCCACATTGAAGATATCTATAAGCCATATCCAGAGCTCCATGGTGTAAGTGCCTAGACATCTTTTTTCTTATTGCACTACTGAGTATGGCTTCTACTCCAAAATGGTGGCTAGAGCTATAGCAATTACATTTACATTCCGGCCAGCAGAAGGAGGATGTGATGACGAATGATCACCCCTCAGACTTTAACTAGAGATCTGAATGAAGCTGATCTGGATAGGACTAAGGAGTTGGCTATGGAAAGTGGTGAACCAGAGGAGAATTCAGGCAGCGGGTGGCTTGCTCCATGGCCTCCCACATGGACTTCTCACCTCCTGAAGTGCCTGAACCCACTTTCCTGGAGAACATACTATGGTTTGGACTCTTCCTGGGGGCCATCTACCAGTTCCTCTGTGTGCTGGCCATCATCATACCCATTCCCAAGTCCCATGAGGTAGAGACAGAACCATCTGAGTCTAGAAGTGCTGATTGGCAAGAAAGCCCAAGGCTATTGCTCCTCCTGTGAACTAGAGGCCCAAGAAGAGACCATGAAGAAAAGGTAAAAGAGGAGGCCTGCAGATTCAGGGCAGGCGGGGCAAGGGCCTTGGGGAGTAGCCATCCTGGGAATCAACATCCTGTTCCCTCTCTCCACACTTGGCTAAGGGTCTGAAGGCACTAGGATGCTCTCTGAACACAGAGGTGTGGACAGTTACGACAGGCCCCAGCTGTGCAGACCATCACTTCCTCTTCCTTCTGCTTCCATAACACATTAGAGAGAGTGAGTACCATAGAAGCAAAAACTGTATTGGGAGGTTTGTTTAGAAGTCGGGTCAGCTCACAGAGTTATACTTTCTTACTTAATCATTGTGTCTAATGTTTAGTCAAGCACCTTTGTGGATTTACATTGCATTTCAGGAGTCATTATCTAATGCTGACAAACACCACCCTATCCAATTATCTGGGCACCACCAGTGTTCCTGCTAATCATTCAGTCTTGTCTCTGCCTGTGCAGATGAGCCAGACCTCACCTATTTGTTTAGATCAAGACGCTGTGGCTGCTGCAATGTCAGGGATCCCAGTTGCTGCAACAGCTGGGTCTGCCTGGCATGAGAGTAGAAGACCTGGGGCAGGATAACGCCTGGTTCTCCTCCAGCAGGTGGCTGAATGAATGCATGTTTTTTGGGGGCACAAACTTTCTGAGCCTCTGAAAAGGGGGCTTGTCAATCTCATACCAACCTCTTTTCAGCCATCATTCCACATTGAAGGTGTGTCATTTGAGGATGTAAAAGTCAATAAACTGTATTGGTGCTAAAAAAATAAGAAAGAATGATCACCCCATCCTTTTAAGAAAACTTCTCAGAAATTGCATATACCACTTCTGCTTATATTGCATTAACAAGAATTTAGTCAGGGCCAAAGCTAGCTCTAAGGGAGGTTGAGGAATGTCTTTTTTTTCCAGATGGTTATGGGTCCAACTAACTATCAGGGGTTCAGTTACCAAAGAAAAAGGAAAGATCAGGGAGACACTCCTGGCAGGGTCTGACATAGCTCTAAGCACCTGAAAGAAAATGTTTCACATTGCAGTTCTGTTTTCGTTTGTTTGTTTGTTTTTAATTGGGGAAAGGGTCACCAGTCTCTAGTCTTATGATTAAGAGTGTAGATTTTTTAATAAATAGAGCTGGTTTGCATCCTGACTGTGGAAATTACTGCATGTGTGTGACTGTGGTTGAGACACATCAGGTTTCTTAGAAGAATGAAACCACATTCCCTGGTGCATGTGCTGTATGTAATAAATGATGGTGTTTATTGTTAGTTTTCTTTTTATTAATTTCCCAGCTGATAAAATACATACTGAAAAACAATTCTAGTAAAAGATGTATCATCCAGTAAGCTTGGTGAATGTGTGTCTTACAAGCTGGAGTCTTTACATTCCCAGAACAAAGAATTATTCTTTCCTTCTAATTTAAGTTGGTTGGAGAACTATAGCTGTAAATATCTTGCATATATAGATCCTGTTCTTGTAGCCCCATGGAGAATACCATTCTTTGTAGAATTCTTTGTGAATGAGGACTAGGTGCCCAGGATGTAAATGGCATAGAGAAATTCCAGAATCTTTAAATATGCTCTCATGATATTATGTCCATAAGATGTATTTTTTCCCCATATTTACAAAAACAATGAAGTTATTTCTACCTCTTTCAGTCATTTTTACTAGTTGGTTGGTTTCCAGTCAATTGAGCAATGAAGTTTCAGACCAGTAGAGGCAAATGGGTTATAAAACCACCTGCAGGGACCTAGACCTGGAAAAAAACAGCTCAGCTGAACATTCCATTGAACCCTTACATGACAGGCATTGCATTGAGCACTGAAGAGCACAGATGTCTAGTGGGAGAGACAAACATGAAAAATATATACCAAGACATGAGCTGAAACCCTCAGGAAGAGTCATTTTAGCATCAGTTCTCAGGTCAAGAAAGTCAGTATATTTATCTCTCTACGCAGTTAGAGATGAATGTATAGAACTCATATGAAGAAATATCTGTTAAAGAATGTGCAGGAAAAAATATTGAGATTTGTATTGTTGCCCCTCTTTTGCCATTCATTTTGTGAGCTCTATGTTTTACTACCATTTATTGAGCACTGGCCACTGCCAGGAACGAAGCAAATGCAGATAAGCTCATTAACAGGAGGCAGGTGTCCTGACATTACACGAGCATGGTCCTAAGGACAGTGATTATATTTTGTATCATGGACAGAATTTGTAAAAGGAATCAGGCAACAATGTTTTAACACGAGCCACTCAGAAACTACAATTTGAAAACACTCAATATTTTAGGATATAGGCAGTTGTGAACAATTGTAATCTGACTTGAAAGTTAACCGTGGAATGGGATGGCGTTTTGAGTTCAGGACAGGCGTGTGAGTAAATCCAACTGCATCCCTTAGCGTCTGTGTGATGTGGGAAGATTGCTTAGAGTCTGTTTGCTTCTACTGCCTTTTCTGGGGATTTTTGTGAAGATTACATGGAATGACATGTGCAGATTACAGGCTTAAAATGAGTTTCCCATCTTCCCCTCTGCTCCCCACCTCCCCCCCCCACCAAAAAAAAAATTGCTCCTACCAATTGCCAAATTCCGTGGACAATTTGTAAGTCTTGCTGTTGTAATTCTTTTTGACATTTGACACTGCTGACTACAAACCCTTCCTTGATCTCTTCCATTGTTTTTCACAAGGCTGCTGTCTCCTGCATTTACAATTCTATCCTTTGTGGGCTCAGCTTCCCCCACCAACCCCTTGAGCACTAGTGTCCTTTCCCTCCTCTTAGCTTATTCGTTCTATTCAAATTTACCTATTTCATGGTTTCAGCCTCCATGATTTCTAAGTCAACACCTGCTGCTTCAACTCTTTCCTGAATGCCAGTTTCATATTGCCAACACCCTGCTTGATTATCTTCCCCTAAACGTCCCAGGCATAACAACATATTAAAACATGAACTTTCTCCCTCTGCTATATTTCCTGAGTCAGTTAATTAATACATGCTTATCCACAAAGTTACCTCTTTCTTTTCCACTGACTTTAACCTTCCCTCTGAATCGGTCTCCAAGTCACTCCGGTCTACAAACATGCTCCCAAACTTCCCCTACTCCCCGTTGCTGCTACCACTACCCTGGTTCAGTTTTGCCCTCATCTCTGGCACGGCAGGCGAGAATTCTGCCACTGAGCCACAGCACCGCCCTCTCTGTTGCTTTTTATCATCACATCACCCGTTAATTGTCCTGTGTCCATTCTCTTTTCCCCTCCAGTCCACTGTGAAAATTGTAATTAATTTTGTATCAATATGCTCTCCTGCTTAACCATCTTCAGTGGAGGAATTCTGGTTAAAAACAGGAGAGTTAGGGCATTTCTACCCCAATTCTATTTTACAAAACGAACTAAAAGAAAAGAGAAGAAAAATATATCTTCAAAGAACTTAGGAAATAGCTAAAACCTCAGACCCTAAAGAATAAATTGCTAAACGCAGTAAAATTTAAATCTCATTGAGGGAAGGCACTTAGAGTAAATCCACTTTTCCAAAATGAGGAGGTGCCCAATTGAAGAGTCAAGTATGCCTGGAATAGCAACAGAGGGGATGGTGACTGGACTGATAAAGCATCCCTGTATCCTTGTTCACACTGCACAGGGCCGTGGGAGGTGGAGATGAAAGAGAATCTTGCAGACTTGTCACATCTACAAGAATTGTCTGAGTGAGAGGCAGGTAGCAATCACATCCTCATCAGCTAGTACACTCACACAGGTACAGACACACTGAGCATTGTGACGTGTGAAATACCTGGCCCTGTGTGCCAGGCAGAGAACTTCTTGTTCTTCCAACAAATAGCTTTCCATAAATAAAAAAAGTCCAAGCACACAAAAGACCATGTAGCAAGTATTAGAAAACAGAGGAAGCTTTGAAAAAGGAAAGCAGAGACAAAATAAGAACAAACATATCTCTTATGTCAATAAACTTAAATGGGGTTAAATTATCTATTAAAAGTAAGACATTCTGAATGAATAATACAATAAAACCCATATCTCACACCTTGTAGCAAAATAAACTCGATTTATCAAAAATGTAAATATATCATAGGAAGTGATAAAAGTGTGAAAGAAATCATGGGTAGATTTTAAAATACATTGGAGAGAGAGAGAGACCTTTCTTAGCATTGGATTGAGCCCAAAAACCATAAATGAAAGTGTTCAATTTGCCTATTTTCTTAATATATAAAGAGCCCTTAAAATCAGTAAGGAAAAGATCAGAACCTAACAATAAAATGGGCAATGAAAATAAAAAGGTTGTTCTCAGAAAAAGAAGTATAATTTGCTTAGAAACCTATGAGAAGTCGCTCATCATCATTCAGCTAAAGACATGCAAGTCATAACAATAAAATAAAAATGTTTACTTATCAGATTGGCCAAGATTTAAAAATGTGGTAACAGAGTGAGGTTAAGGACGCGTGGAAACGGATACAATCTTACAGCGGAGGTGGGAGTACAAATAGGGACTTATAATTTTTATGGGCAAGTTGAAAAATAGCTCTCAGATTTTAAAAGCACATACCCTTTGATCCAATAGTTCCACTTTTAGTAGTTCTGCTACTAAAATGTTTGCAAAGATAAAAGTGCAGGGATTGCAGCCTTGTTTGGAAACCATTGGGAACTACCTAAATATCTACCAGAAATTGGTAAAACAAAAGATGATGGAAGAATCTAACGTGTAGCATACTGTACAGATATTTAAAAGAATGCCATGGGATTATATTTGCTGAAATGGAAAGATCGCCCTGATACATTGCAAAGCAGGAAAGAAGCAAGTGCACTACAGTGCATAAATATTCATTCACAGAAAGATTTGTAAGGGTGTTTGTACTTGGAAAGTTTCTGTAGGGAGAGAGATGAAAGATTTGACACTGGATCCCTCTGATAAGTGGACCCAGCATCTGGGATAAAGAGGGAAATAATTTTTTTTATTATATTCTTTTTGTACTGTTTGATTTTTTTTTATCATGTGCAAATGGTTTCCATAATAAGAAGAGAAAGTTCTAAATATAAAAGTCCATAAAATGCAAAAGAGAAAATTCCAATCTCTTTAATGGGACTGCATGATTTATAGAATCGAGTCCAGAAGTTCTGCCTTAGCTCAGTAAGCTCATGGTAAACTAGCCCAGTTGCCTTTACCAGCTTGATCACCCAGCTTCTCTCTCTCTTCTGCTGCTCTTGCAGCCAAATTGAACTATTTATTGTTTCTTGAGCAGTTTATGGCTTCAATTTCTTTATTCATCTACTGCATATGCTTGAAATGTCTCTTTTTCCCTCCCAGAAACATGTTTATCATTTAAATCCTGGTCAGACTTGAAATCTGTGAGTTCTGACTGGACTATTTCAGGGGACTTAATGGCCCTATCCTCCCCACCCAGTAGCACTTCGATCGGAGGGAAGCCAGGTTTGTGTCATCTCCCCTGATGCCACGAGTCCAAGGAGGACCAGATGACATGAAGCTCCCCACAGTGCACCCTGATGAGGCCACCAAGTGCTGTGTGAATTAGACCAATCCCCTTAAACCAGCCATCAGTGAGTGGAGTTTGGTTTAGTGACAATTTGGGCTTGGCTCCAAAATTGCTTAGGTGGGTCTGTCATAGGAAGGACAGACATGAAGAGTCCAAACACTTTTCCTAAAATCACATACATGCGTGTGTTTTACCTAAATTATACTACACAGTCTTCATAACAGCCCTTCAAGGTAGAGCTGTATTATCCTTGTTTTGTAAATAAGGAAACCCAAGGCTCAGAGAGGGTAAGTGAATTGCCTAAAGTTACATTTCCAGTTAGTGGTGGAGTTTGAGTTCAAAGTTGGAGCTTTTTGGCTCCAAGGCCTGTGCCTGTTCCATGCTGGGATCTATGCTCCAAGGGAAGGGATAAAGGGAAAGTCAGGATGAGACAGCAGGCTCTCACTTGAGATCTCTATCCCAAAACTTCCTCTGTTTTCCCTGATATGGATGGTGGACTGGGCTGAGGGCAAGGCATGGAGGGCCAAACAAGATGTGGGGTTGATAGGTTGGGGATGGCAACCTCCCCTCTCCATGGGATTCGTTTGCTGATTCTGTGGAAATCCTGGATTAGTGAATGTTCTGCTAACCCAGATCCTGTCCTTCCCAAGGCCAGCTGGGGTTATTGTGTCTTCTGGAATGCCATAGGACAGATAATTAATACTTGGCAAACTTCAGAATAGGAAATGTGAAACACGTGCCTGTTTGGTATTCCTTCACATGTTTCTAATCAACCAACCAGATCTCACTCGAATCTTTTATGGCTTCTCTCAAACTTATAATGAAAACTGGGAGCCAAATGTAGGTTGTTATAATAACTATCTCCTTTGTTGACTCCCTTCACTACTTAGTGAAAATTATTATTGCAGTAAAATTTCTTAGTCATACTTTCCAGGGGATTGAAAATTTTTAGTCTGTGATATGGATAGCTATCATACTATGTAACAGTAGAGCAGTGTGGCTGAAGGGGTCTTTGCATAGACCTTTATGAAAGATGCACCACTAACAGTGGAAATTAAAGATTGGAAATTCTATAACTAGTATGTATGTACTTTCAATTCAATTCAAGAAACAATTTGAGCACCTACTCTGTATAAGCCATGCCAGAAAGTAGGTAAACAGAGATGGTTCCTACATTTATTTCTTATGAAAGCCCATAACAAATTGAACATCTCTTGAAGCAAACACTTCGAGAGAGAGGGTTCATCTTCTCCATGATCCATCACTCAAGTGATGGTTACCACTGGGGACCCAGTTGCATAAGTTTAGAATCCCTGGAATCATCCCTGCTTCCCCTTCCTTTACATTCACATTTAATCAAGTCTAGAAGAACTTCTTCCTCCTAAATGTTTCTTGGTTTTGCCTCTTCCTCTCCATACCCATCATCCTTTCCCATTATTTTGCCTAGGTTGTTTCAGTGGCTTTCTCTTTGGTTTTCCTGCCTCCAGACTCTCATCTTGCTTTCCTCTGCCAGAGAGATGGGAGTCATGTCACTCCCCTACTTGAAACCGTTCATGAATTCCTTATCCCCACAGGATGAATACCAAACTCCTCAAGACCCTCTATTATGCTGCCTTGGGTACCAGGTTGGCAGCTAGGCAGAGGCTTTTGGAAATTGGGGGACAGACTAGAGAGTGAAGACACTTTAGAAAGATCAGCATCTTTTCATTTGGAAACATCCAGACTGAAGGGAAAGAAGCATGACCTTTTTATATTTAAAAATCTGAAAGCTGTGGCTTTGGATGAGCTAGGATGGATTCCCAATTCGTAGACATCACTACTTCCAGAACATTCTGTGAAGGAGGAAAAAATTATAACAAATACAGGACATTATATAATAAGCTTATGGAGCACTTTTAGCCAAAATGTGATTTTTCCCTGGGAACATGAGTTCAAGTTTCTTGCATATTTGTGCATCCATTCATTTATTCATTTATTTTTTTGATCAGTAAAGATCTACTGGCTACCCAGACAGGGAGGTGACAAAGTAACGTGGTCAAGGCAAGACACGCTCTCAAGGGAAGACAAATAAATAAACAGCTTATTTATAAAAGCGTAGGATGACAGCTCTGATCTGAAAAACACTTGGTGCTTTGAGAATACATATTAGGGACACCTAACCCACCACAAGGATCAGGGAAGGTGATTTTAAAGTGGAAAGCAGAAAAAAGAATATAACTTACTTAGGTGAAGATATGAAGGAAGAGAAATTCAAGCAGAGGAGAACATGGGCAAAGAGTCAAAAGTAAGAGAGAGGAGTGGTTCAGTGATAGAATGCTCGCCTTCCATGCGGGAGACCAGGGTTCGATTCCTGGACCAAGCACCCCCTCCCACCCCCCCCAAAAAAATCAGTAAAAGTAGACAGAAGAAAATTTCAAGAAGCTAGTTATTGTAGGATTACAGTGCTGAGTTTATGGGGGAAGCAGGTATAGGGGCAATGACATGCGAGCAGCAGGAACCAATGTACCACCCAGAGGTACCTCCAGCCCACACTGTGTCTTTGGCAGAAACGGGCCAGTGCTGGGGCTTATGACTTGGCATGTGTCAAATGGACTGGGTTCCAGCCTTATTCATTCCCTGAGCCAGAGGCCCTTGTTTGTGTGCAGCAGCATTGACCAAATTATTGCTAAACTATATGAAAGAGTTGATGCTTTATCCTCAATACAATGGAAAACCGTGCAGGGTATTAAGCAGAGGAATTAGATGATTAGGTTAGAATTCTAGGATGATGTCTCTGGCTGCAGCATGGAAGGTATGTAAGACTTCAAATTAGAGTCAAGGAGAATGGTGAGCAGACCAAGTCAGTGAACTGATGAGAGATGATGGCGGCCTGACCTAAAGTACTGGATTTACTGGAGTTAGTGCCATCATAAGCAGTTAAAAGAAACTCATGAGCAACCCCTGAAGAGCAAGGAAAGGATAATGGTCTTGCTCTTTCTCATCAAAAGCCTGCCTTGGTCAGAGACACAGAACCCTAGACTTGCTGGACTATGACTCTGAGTCAATGAGATGAAGTTACATGACCAACAGAGATTCCACAATAGAGTAGGAAGAGAAATGGAACAAGATTCTGTCTGGCACTTAAGCTGGTCCATATGAGTGTCACCTGCTTCCTTGAGTCATATAATAACCCCACCTGAGGCTGACCATGGCATTTTATGTTTGTGGCAACTCGTTCTACTTTTCCTCCCACTGGAAACATTTTCACGAGGTGATTGAAGAATCTCATTCATTGTCCTCAAAGAGCAACTCAAATCTTCAAGGTTGTGCAATCAAGCTGAGTTAAATTTTTACAGGCGTTTGGTTTGCCTCGCGTGGGTGAGATGTGAGCCAGCAGAGCGGGGGCATGAGGGAGTGCAGGAAGTCAGGCAATATTTGAATTAGGCACATTACAGATTTGAGTTGGTCTGTGTTAATATCCTCAATCGCCAACTCAGGGGTGCTTTGTGGGCTAGTGCTAGGGCTGGAAAACCCATTAATGAACAAAATAATCATTCATATTTTTCCTAGTTTTCTAACTAAGTGAAAAAAATCTGTCCTTTAACCAAAAGAAAAGTCACAGTCATAAAATACCAACGCATTAAGAGGGCTGACTTCTATCCTGTGTTTTTTATACTGAGGGTAGGAATTATGATGCTTGATAAGATACTGCTTTCTCTGGGTCTTATGTCCTCATTTGCAAAATGAGAATCAAGTCATTTCTAAAATTCCTCTAAGAGTTAAAATTTGCGCTTCTGTGACATGTTTTCATTTTGAAGGGTTGGCACATAGTAAGTTCTCAATAAATGCCTGTTAAATGGAGCAATGAGCATTTCTGTGCTAGGCCCAGGAATAGCTATTGGAAGACATGAAGATACATGAAAAGGTTCCTTGCTTTTTAGTTGTTCGCCATCTGGCAGAGGGGAGGGTTACATACACAGATCATTACCGGACATTGAACTTGGCATTATAACACAGACATGTAGAGAGAGTTGTAGATTCGCAAAGGGAGGAAGGCAACAGGGATGGTTGAGCTGAATCTGAACATGGGTTTGCCAGATGTGCAGGAAAGGAAGCTCATTCAAGTGCTGGGAATCAGAACAAGGCCTATTACTTACTCTCCATAACTCAAAATAGAAACTTGGTGCTTACATGGAAAAACAATTCCCCGGAGCTTGCAGGATAATTGTCTGAACAGTAAGATCCGTATATCCCATGGCCACTTGCTACAGAAGGTTATGTCTGACCACTGGATTGCCTACCACAGGCCAGCTATCCCAAGTACTGGCTTCAGATGTCCTTAAGAGACATCCCAGGAAGGTACAGTAGAGGATGCCACAGGAAGGCTGGACACATAAGAATATCAAAAGGAAAATAAAGAAATTGCTGGATGAACAGACAAGACCCAAGTTCATGGAGCCAATGCATGCTGCCTGCTAGTAGCACCAAGGAACACTAGATGGGAAGAACTAAGTTCCTTATACCAACTTTTTTTTAAAAGTACTTGTATGGTACAAACTTACACAAATATACAAATATTCTTGACATGCAAATATTACATACATGATGTACAATCAATGGCTCACAATATCATCAGATAGTTGTGTACTCATCATCATGACCATTTCTTTGAAAATTTGCATCACTCCAACAAAAGAAAGAAAAACTCATACATACCATACCCCTTACCCCTCCCTCTCATTGGCCACAGGTATTTCAACCTACTCAATTTATTTTAACCTTTGTTCCCCCTATTATTTGTTTATTTCTTATCCATATTTTTTACACATCTGTCCATACTGTAGATAAAAGGAGCATCAGACACAACGGTTTCACAACCACACAGTCCCACTGTAAAAGCTATATCATTATATAATCATTTTCAAGAAACAAGGCTACTGAAACACAGCTCTACAGTTTCAGATACTTCCCTCTAGCCAGTCCAATACTCTGGAAACTAAAAAGGGGATATCTATATAATCCAGGATAACCTCTCAACTCTGTTTGAAATCTCTCAGCCAATAACACTTTATTTTGTCTCATTTCTCTCTTCCCCCCTTTGGTTGAGAAGGTTTTCTCAATCCCTTGATACCGGGTTCCAGTTCATCCCAGGATTTCTGTCCCATGGTATCAGGGAGATTTACACACCTGGAAGTCATGTCCCACATAGGAGGGTGAGGGCAGTGATTATACTTGCAGCTTACACCAACTTTTTATGCCAGGAATGGAACTAGGCCATCTCCTTTCCCCATTTTTCCTTAACGACACCCCTTCAGCTTCAACTAAATCTTGCCATTGTTCCTCCTCTCGGCAAGCAGAATACAGATGAGCACCTGGCAGGGGCCTTATTGAGGGGTGTCTGCATGGCATGGGAAGTTTCCCATGGGGAATGTTTTGCAGAACCCCTTTTTCATATTAAATCTTACTTGGAAGAATAGTATAAGATATAATAAAAAATCTGTAGTAAATATTAAATAATAATAGTCACAAAAAGCATCAACATTTATCAGACATTTACAATGGCCCAGGTGCTATGCACTTGACAAAATTCTCCCTTTCAACCTTTACAAACCTATGATGTGGTGCCTCTAAGGTAGGCATTATTCTTCTCCCCCTTTTAGTGGTGAGGAAATTGGGCATGAAGAATAACAGTTAATATGTGGCACAGCCAGAGTACAGCCCAGGCAATTTGTCCTCTATGCGGGGTCCTGCTGGCACGGCAGTGAGACGTTCTGAGCCATCCTGGAATCCATCCCCTCTTTCTCTTTCTCTATGGTAACAGGTACACCTAAGCTTCTCTATCCTCTGTCTCCCTACTCTCTCCCTCATGTTGGAGGTCAGGAATGTGGATAATTTACCATGTTGCTGTATAAATATGTTCTAAGAAATACTGCCTTGGTTTGACTTTTAAGTTTTCTGCCAGAGTCCATATTCTGTCATAACGTGCTCAATAAGAAGGGGTTGCTTATGGCTAAGTGGGTCTTCTAAAGCAGAAATAGATGCTAGCCACAAAGGTTCACATTTTCTATGATTGCACTGATAGGAAATGGCTGGAACAGGAAGATCTCCAGATACAAAAAGTAGATTAGTGGTTGCTCGGGGCGAGGAGGCTGGGGAAACATGGACAGTGTCTGCTAAAGGGCATGGGGTTTCTTTTTGGGCTGCTAAGAATGCTCTAAAATTGGTTGGGATGATGGTTGTACAACTCTGAATATCCTAAAAACCAGTGAATTGTACAATTTAAATTGGTGAATTGTATGCTATGATGAATTATATCTCAACAAAGCTGTTAAAAAAACATAAACACAAGATGAACATTCCATGGAGAATTGATCCAACGTTTTAATCCATTTATTTATTAATTCATTCCACAATATCCATGGAATGCCATTTCTGGCTTGGCAGAAAAGAGCTCTTGCTCAAGAACAATCATGTCCCAGCAGCAGCAGCAACTACGATGGCCCTAAAAGGACATGTGCAAGGGGAGAGAAGGCCCAGAGTCCTTTTGGGGGCATGGGGAGAGGCCTGGCAGAGGAAATGGTGCTGAGCCCAAATCCAGGTGTTTTTTATTGTGAAAAATAACTTATGTACAAAAAAGCAATACATTTCAAAGCACATTGTAACAATTGGTTGTAGAACAGATTTCAGAGTTTGGTATGGGTTACAGTTCCCAATTTCAGATTTTCCTTCTAGCTGCTCCAAGACACTGGAGACTAAAAGAATTATCAATATAGTGATTCAACAATCATACTCATTTGTTAAATCCTACCTTCTCTATTATAACTCCTTCTCCTTTGATCCTTCTCCCCATCATTAAGGGGTATTTGAGTTATCCCCATTCTAACTTTTTCATGTTGGAACAGGCTGTTGATAATACGGGATAGAGAGATGGAACTAGTTGATGTTCTAGAGAGGCTGGTCCCTTTAAGTTTTATGCCAAATCCAGATTTTACCAGGGAGACTAGCAGGGAAATTCTTTAGGTAGCAAAGAGAGTTGAAGGTGTTCTTGGTAAAGCTAACAGCACATGAAAGCTTGGAGACACAAGAGGTCAGAAGCTGTTTGGGGGTTTGCATGACTGACATCATGTGTGAAAGACCAAGGAGAGGATTGAAAGATAAATTGGAGCTAAAGGACACCATTCATTCAATCATCCATTCATTCCTTTATTGAGCATACCTGTGTGCCAGGCAGAGGTTGGGTCCATGCCTTCGAAATTATTGGAAAACTTACAAAAACTGACACCTGGGGCCTACCCCAGAGATAACTGGTCTGAGTATGCTTTGGGCACTAGGATTTTCAAAGTTCCTAGGGGGATTCTAATTGTGATGAAGGTTGAGACCTGTAGGCTGTATATTGGAGATGGGGGAAAAAAGAGGCAAAAATGGACCCTGCCCTTGGGATCTTACAGCCAATGAATGTTTAATAAGAGCCTTCTCTGGGTTCTAGGACTACTCTTGCACTGGGGATACAGAAGCAATAAAAGATGAAAGCCCCACTCCTCGCAAAGTTTCTGATTAATGGAAGCAACAGGAAATAAGCAAGTATGTAAAAGAGGTGTCTTTCATTACAACTTGTGACAAATGATATGAAGGGAACAAAGAAAGTGAACAAAGCCAACAACAAGGGAAAGGATTGTTTCCCTTTTCTCCTTAGATTGGCTGGTAAGGGAAGGTCCCTTTGAGGAGGTGATATTTAAGCCAGAACCTAAATGATGAGAAGGAGACAGCTTTGCGAGATCCATGGGAAGAATGTTCCAGGCAGTGGGCATAAGTGCCATGTGTGTGTGTGCTGTGTGTGAGTGTGAATTTGTATTTATTGGTGTTGCAAAAAACAGGCAGGCACACATTCAAACCAACTTAGGGGGAAAAAAAGAGTTCATTGTATAGGAGAGATCTGGATGTGTTTAAAGGCTGTGGTATGTTTTGATTATTCTTGTGTTTTAATTTGCAAGCTGCCAGAATGCAATATACCAGAAATGGAATGACCTTTAAAAAGGGGAATTTATTAAGTTGCAAATTTACAGTTCTAAGGCTGTGAAAATGTCCATATTAAAGCAAGACTATAAAAATGTCCAATCTAAGGAATCCAGGGAAAGATATCTTGGTTCAAGAAGGCTGATGACATTCAGGGTTTCTCTCTCTCAGCTGGAAAGGCACACGGCGAGATTTGCTAGCTTTCTCTTCAACGGTTTCCCTGGGGCTCAGCCCATTCTATTGGCTCAGTTGGTTCTGGTGGCTCTCGTGGCTCTAAAACTTTTTCCACAATGGTTCTCTCTTAAAGGGCTCCAGTAAGCAACCCTACCTTGAATAGGTGGAGACACATCTCCATGGAAACCATCTAATAATCAAAAGTTACCACCCACAATTGGGTAGGTCACATCTCCAGCAATATTGAGTGAGGATTTAAAACTTGGCTTTCCTGCGGTACACAATAGATTCAAATCGGCACATCTTGCATCCCCAGAATCAACGGTGCAGAGTGGCATGGAATAGTTGTTTTATGAATGTCTGCTGAATAAAATTAATGCAGTCAGAAAAGAAGCAATTGAAGGGCAGGGGGATTGTTGATGAAATAATGTTCCAGAGGAAATGCTAAGGGAGGGAATCCATAGCATATGGGATCAGGGAGGTGGGGGAGGCCCTCTGAGGTAGGAGAGGAGGAGTTGAGAATGAAGATAAGTTTTCTGGGGCAGGAAGGAGAGAGAGGTCTCTTCTGATAGCAACCATGTTCTTTGTTGTGAGGAGAGGAGGCTGTTTGCTGAAAATAAGCCAAGTGGGAGTGGGTTAGGGTCTGCAGAGGGGGGAACAGTGACTCCCTAATGGGAGAGGTAGGCTGGTTAGGGACACTTGCAGGGTTTTCAGTGGTGCCAGACACCCAGCCCTGGCTGCAGACTATACATGATGGTGCCAGCGATCACCTCTAGCAGATAACTGCAGGTTGGGGGTGGCGTGGTCGTGGTCATGGTATATGAAGATTTCCATGTGGTAAGACAAGAGAATGAACAAACTGGGAGAAGGCAGAGAAAGCTTGAAATTGCTATTAAAGTCTAGACTGGAAAGGAAAGGAAGGAAGTTTCAAGAAGGAGCTGAAAGATAAGCAGAGGTAACAAGAGAGAAAACTCGAATGAGTCAAAAGGCAGAAGTATGGTGAGAAGAGGGAGTGAGAGAACTGGAAGGGAAGGGAGATCCTTGTTGCTCCATGGCAGGCACTGCACACATGAAAGTAGTTTAAATCATCGTAATAGTAACTTACAGTAGCAAAGTACTAACCACATGCTGGAAGAAATGCTAAGGGATTTACCAATATAATTTCATTTAATCCTCATAGCATATACCACAATTCCCATTTACAGATGCAAACAACCAAGGCTTAGTGAGGTTAAATATTTTGCTGACATTTTGTAGTTGGGAAGAATAATCTGCATCTGTCTGATAAAGCTAATGACCATATCCACCAAGCTAAGGTGATCTTTTTCTTTCCAGTTGTAGAACAGTGTGTCACTCTTGCATTCTTTTCTTGTGAGCTGAGAACCTGCGGGCAGTTACATTAACCCCTTCAGCACTGCAGAATGAAGTCCAAATTCCCTAGTGTGATACACGAAATTGGTCCGAGTCCAGATCCACTCCCTCGTCTCTGAACCCAGTCCCCCACACCCTGCGCTCTTGCTTTCCTGAGCAATTCTCAGTTCTCTGAATGCATCATGCTCTCAGGCGACAGCTTTGGCTTCTCCTCCCTGCTGACTGTTCCTAATCCTTCACAACTGAGTATATCACCCTTTTACACCAAAAATAAGAACCAAGCCACTGGCCCTCCCACTTACCGTAGGCAGGTCAACAGCATCTCTGCAGATCTCCAGCTGCGCCCTCCTCTTCTCACTCACGTTCTGGGATGCTGACTCCTTGTCCAGTGCTCCTTCCCCATCCACAAGCCCATAGCCCCCGAACTTTGGTTTCACCATCTGGAAGGACCCCGAAAAAGACGAAGCTAAGTGAAAAGAGAAAGGCGCTGACAGTGGGTGGTGGCGGAGGGTGGCAGCAGCTTCGGGAGCCTCTTGCCTGGACCCACACCAGTCGGCTTCCCATAGCGTCCTTTCAGCAGCTGGGAAGGAGAAATGCAGAGAATAAAGAAAAAGGTAGTCAACAAAATTCAAGGTTATCTGTGGACATCAATAACCAAAACAGCTATTAAGTTAAAAACAATTTCCAACACTCATTTTTTAAATTGGTACATAGTCTATATTCACATACTATGTAATCATCCAAAGTTTACAAATATGTTTCACAATACCATCAAATAGCTGTGCATTTATCATCACAATCGCCAACACTCATTTTTATAATTCAAAAATTTAAAAATAATTATAGCTACTGTTACTTTTTAGCGATGGTGTCCTAATTAAGGTACAGCCTGCGGTGGGCTTGCCCTGCAGCGAGGAAGGTGGTTTAGGCTGTGCATGAGGAGGACCCAGGCTTCCACTTTCTGATAGGGTGTCTGAGCAAAGGTCTTATTTTTCCTGAACTTCTGTTTGTTTATTTATAAAATGGTAATACTAGGAAAACCTTTTTTATTTATAAAATGGTAATGAGAGGAAAACCTTCGCACTATTGTTTGAGAGACCAAATGACATCAGGGCTGTGAAAAGCCTTTTGTAAACTGTAGCATGTTCTAGAAAAAAAAATGGTGGAATTATTCCAGAGAGTGTTAGAGGAGCTTAACAGTATATGCTCGGCCCTGTTGAACCTGCAAATGCTTAGCTCAGGGAACGCGTCAACCACACAGCACGAAACCTCTGCAGCCAGATCCTTTCTGAAAGGAAAGAATCCTACAGAATGAAGGAGAAATGGCATACCAAAGCGCCCAGAGACTCTCCCTGGCAGATTTAAGAATGAAAAATTAACTTGGCACGGTTGGGGGTGGGAATGCGGATGGCTGCGCTGCATGACCCCATCTTTAGCCTCCGGCCACTTTCCTTCCCCAAAGCCACTGCAGTCAAAGGTCATGTGTGTGTGACTTGTCAAAGGCCAGCTTCCAATGGAATCATTGTCTCCGGGGACAGCGGCCCCCTGACTACATCTGCATTGGAGAAATCCCAAAAGCAAACGGCCGAGTGCAAACAAGAGCAATCACGAGCAGCCTGCCCAAGGGCCCGCAGCAGAGGCCGCGTCCGGAGCGCCCGGCCCGGGAAGGCAGCCAGGGCCCCCGCAGCATGACCCGCCACGCCGGTCCGGTACGGTTAGCGCCGCTCTCCTCCCGTCCTCCAGGGCTTGGGCTCCCGGGTCACAGCTGCTGTTGTCAGCCGAGAGACCTCGGGAAGGGCCTCCAGGTTTGCCGGAAAGCGGTCCCTGTTAGGCTGCGTCCCCGAGCACTCGGCTGGAGCAACTTCCCGGCGCGCACGAGGCGGAGCCCAACTAATTTCGAGTTTGCTTTGCCACGGAAGGCTTGGGTTTGTAAATATGTATTTCGTTTCTGGAAAACGAGCAGTGCAACCCGTGGAGGAGTCTAGGATCGCCACCGCTTGAGGCGGCGGCACGGAGGGAGCCTCCGGAGCAGGGGCAAGTTGTCGCATCTTGGGAACGCTGCCCTCGGGGCGGGGGTGGGGTGGGGCGGCAGCCGGACGGCTCTTCCTTTGGATGGACATGGGATTTGCAAGGATGATGAGGATTTTAAAGCCATCTGTTGCAACAGTATTCTCTGGACTCCTACACGTGTCTCCAAAGGAAGTAGAATTATCCTTTGATGGAGGGAGCCCCCTCCCTCTCGCTGATTCTGCTAAGGAAGCATGTTAATTGGTGTCCACAGATCAGGGGGAACCAGTCTCTTGGCCCTTTGTATTATCTTATTTGAATAAGCCTTTCAAATGGATCTAGCTAATTTTGTGAGAATGGAGGGAACCTGGGGTCTATGCTGAGTATAGGCGCTTTTGATCTGGACTTGAAAATCCCCAGAGCAAACAGAGCATGTAGGGCGAGGTAGCCTGGGTTGTCTCCAGGTGTGGAGCGGTGGGGTGGAAGGGTTTGGGTGGTTGCTGGGTTTCATTTTAACGAGTTAAACACAGAGCAGCTGCTCCCTGATAGTCAATGAAAACAAAAACCTTTCAGTTGCTCATCAGGACTCAGAGGGAACCTGGTTCTGGTGTTTGTTTATGTATTGACCCCGTACTCTGTTCTGCAGAGTGCTGGAGGTGTTCCACACTTAAGTTCATCCGATATTTATTGAGCTTCAGCTCTTCCCCTCCAGCTGCCATCCTGCTTTTCTCCTCCTCTTTCCCACCCAAGTTCTACACAGCCAACCATCTGCCATCTGCCCTCACCTCTGGAGACCAATCTGACAATGCCACCGTAGAACTCTTTGTAGCTAAACCATAGCGCGTGTTTTCATCCTTTGTTTCCTGTCTTCTCTGTGTCATTTTGAGCTGTTGATCATTCCCTCAATGTTGTTGACCCTCACTTGAATTATATTATACCACGCTTCCCTAGTCTCCCTCTGAACTTTTGGGTTATTATTAAATGTCAGTAAAGGTGTCACTTTACAGATGTTGGTGCCCCACTGTTCTTTCCTTGGCTCTCCTCCCTTTTCATCCTGTAGTCTCCCTAGATGATCTCGTACACTCCATGGCTTTGACTCCTACACATCCCAGCATGGGCATCTCCTAAATCTGCATCTCTATCCTGATCTATCTTCTAACCCCCAGACCTTATATCTAGCATCACCACGTTGATGTCCCATGACATCATGTTCAAAACCAAATTTGTGGGGTGCATGGGTGGTTCAGTGGTAGAATGCTCACCTTCTATGCGGGAGACCTGGGTTCGATTCCCAGACCATGCACCCTTCCAAAAAAACAAAACAAAAGAAAACACAAATTTGCCTTCTCCCAGCTTTGCTCTTCCCTTTCTATTTTCCATACTCAAATGGTAGTCCTTGTTGTCCAAGTCAGACACAACAGAATCATCCTAGGTGACTCCCTGTCTTTCATTCATGACATCTAATTGGTTACCAAACCCTATCTACTTGGCTGGCTTAATGAGATTCATGCACACAGCTGTGTCTTCATTGCCCGGACGCAGTTATAGTTTTAGGTCAATATTGTCTCAAATTCAATTCTGGGTAGAACTTCCCATTAATCTCATTTGGAGCCAGTCCAGCCATCCCCATGCCCCATATTGTCCCCATACTGCCTCAAAATGGTCTTTCTGAAATGCAAATCTTATCATGCATCTCTCTTTTTTTGAAAAGCTTTCAGTAAATCCCTATTTTTTCTTTTAGAATCATCTTGCAACTAATTAATATGGCATATGCAAGTTCTCCAGGACTTGCTTCCTTCCTCTTCAACCTCACCTCTACCACTCACTCCCTGTCTACATTTTATGCATATTTTTGCATATTACATGCATATTTTATTTACATTCTAAGCACATTTAAGGCATATTAAACTATTTATTAAACATGACCTTTCCTTGATGTACTTCTTTAGGTATTTATCTATCATCCATTTGTCCTTAAGCTGAGAGCCACCTCCTTTGGAAGCTACCAAGACCATTTGCTCCCCATCTTCCACAGTGGTTTAGTTGGCCCTCCCATATTGTCACTGAGCATCCTTTCTTTCCTACTGTCAGAGGACTTATTTTTTATTGCCACTGTCTACTTATTTGTCAATCAGCTCCCGCCTCAGTCCACATCTCAACTGTGGGTTTCTCCTGTTGCTACCCCCATCCTTTATAACTTGCCTTAGGCAGGGAAGAGCTGCTACTGAAAGTTTTGCTTCTGTTGACTTTATGAAGGCAAAGGAATCTCTTCAGGCTGGAAACTAGCATGGGGAGAAGATGCTAAAGGTCTAGATAGGGGGACTTCTAAGAGAGTCCTTAGATGCTCTGGCCCCAGAGAAGGGCATCCAGGGCTTCAGAAAGGACAAGGAGGTGAGATGCTCAAGGGCTTCTAGAGGGTCAGAGACCTCTGAAGACTGGGGATGAGAAAGTGCAGTTCTGATTTTCTAAAGAGAGAGACATATGTATCCTGACGCTCTAGACAAGAGAACTGAAGGATGATTGAGTTCTGTATGAAGCTGATTAAACATCAAGTGGACTTTAAACTGTTGGGGGTCATGGTCCTTTTGAGATTTTGATGTATATTACTCTTTTAGAAAATAGCACAATACCCAACACATAGCATTTTTCATAATCTTTTGTGGGGTTCATAGACGTTTGCCCTTGGATCCCTTGAATTTTTAATGGACCTCAGGTTAAGAATCCCTAATCAAAGGGAGTAAGTCATTCAGCAGTTATTTGAGAGAGGGGAGTAGGTGGTGATTAGCAGGAAAAGGGTGAGTGAAATTGTGCATATTTTCTTTTTAGAAAGGATCCCAGCCCAATGTGCATTGATGACTGTGGACTTAGAGTCACAGGACCTGGGTTTAGACCCTGCTCTGGCATTCACTCATCATGTGACCTTCTGAGTGACAGTTTTATTATCTACAACACAGAATAATAAGTGATGGAATATTTAATTAAGATAAAGTGTTTGAAAGCACCTGTTTTGGTTTGCTAATGCTGCCAGAATGCAGTATATCAGAAATGGGTTGGCTTTTATAAATGGGATTTATTAGGTCACAAATGTACAGTTCTAAGGCCATAACATGTCCAAATTAAGGCATCAACAAGAGGATAGTTTCATTCATGAAAGGTCAATCGTGTCTGGGTTTCTCTGTCACATGGGCCGGCACATTTTCTCCTGGGTTGGTTTCAGAATGGCTCTGTCAGCTCCTGTGGGTCCTTTTGGCTTCTGTTGGGTGATTTCTTTCTCCAAGCATCTGTGCTTTCTCTTATAGGTCTCCCTTTTAAAGGATCCTAGTAAACTGATTAAGACCCACCTTGAATAGGTGGGGTCACATCTCCATGGAAACTTACCTAATCAAAAGGCCTCACCCAACAATGTCTGCCCCACAAGTCTGGATTAAAAGAACATGGCTTTTCCAGGGTACATAACAGTTTCAAACCAGTACAGCACCTGAAACACAATTATATTCAAACCATCTTAAATCATTTCAAAACCTTGCTTTCAGGAAGGCATTTAACTCAGATCTTGTGCTATTCTTCTGCATTAGAAGGGTGCATGTGGGCTGGATTGACAACTGGTGAAGGAAGTTATCCAAGGAGAGCTGATTAACAGATGAATGTCTGTATTGTGTGCTGTAGGGCTCTGTCCTCATTCCTGTTTCATCCAACATCAGTGACACCCGTGAAGACATAGCAAATTGGTCACATTTGCACAGAGAAAAGGCATTAGGATTAGGAGTCCAAAAGTTATCAATAGGTGGTAGTCTATTTTGATTTTTATTTGGGAGGAGGTCAAAGATAGATATAAAGTGTTTTATTCAGGGTTCTAAAAGTCAATTGCAAACTATTAAGTGTGGGTATGAGAGAGAGAGACAGAATGCGGAGAGAGGTAGAGAAGGAGGGAGAGAGAAAGAGGGGGAGTGGGGGAAAAAGCTTAATGAAGTGAAGCTTAGTATAGTTAAGGTTTAGGGGTTTAAGCTGACGATAAAATCAATACTGAGATCTTCTGCTAAAAGAAAGTAGTGATAGGTTTTATTCAAAGAGGTATTTGTATAGAATCGTCATTCTACTCCATGCTGTTCAGACCATGTTTGGAAAAATTGGGTCTAGTTCTGGGCACTACACACTAGTGTGGTAGCAATTGGTTCTAAATATCTACTATGTGCCATGAGCTGTGCTAGATGGTGAAGGTAACAGTGCTGAAAAAAAAAAAGTGTACCTGCCCTCAAGGAGCTCACAATGTAGCAGAAGCATTAGACAAATAAGCAGGTGATTATAATTCAATGCTATACTCGTTTTGCTAGTGGTCCCTGTAGGACCAGTTGAGGAGGGGTATTGAATGTGAGATAGACCTTCCACAGCAAATAATGTCTAAATTGGGACCCAAAGTCTAAACAGGGGTTAGTAAGGGTAAAGTTGCAGAGGGAAGAGGGTCCCAAGCAGAGGCCTGGTCAAGGAACTGAAAGAAGGAATACAGAGAGAGAAGTGAGGGAGGTGTGTGTGTGTGTGTGTCTCTGTGTGTGTGTGTGTGCATGTGTGACAGAGATGAGACTGCAGCAATGGAAGAGTCTAGATTATACAGAATCTTCGTAATCCCTACTATGAAGCTATAATTGATCCTTAGAAGAATAGGGAGCCATTGAAGATTGTATGCAGGTCAGTGTCTCAATTGGTTTTGTGTTTTGGAAAGATCATTCTGGCTGCAGAATGGACAGTGGGTTGGAGGGAAGGTAGATGAGAGAGAGAGTCCACTAAAGAGGTATTATGCTAATGTAAGAATGGATGGTGACGGCAGATGGCAATGGTGCAGCAATTCAAAGGCAAGTTAGGAGATATAAAGAGAGCAGGGTCTCCAGAAGGAGTGCTGTGGGAAGGATGGCTGCAGGATGTTTAACCTGCAAAAGAGAAGATCCAGAGGGTCATGATATCTATCATTTGTTTTTTCACTCTCATGTGAAAGGGAGATTGGCATGAGGTATGTCTCTCCCTGATGCCCATACTAGGCCAAAATGGGTGGGAGACGAACTTCAACTCAATAAAATGAAGAATTTTCTAATAGCTGCCCCAAGGCAGGAAGTTATTTGTCACTAGAAATATTTAAACAAAGGCTTGATAATTATTCTTGGAAAAGGTGGAGAGGCAGGGATAGGGGTGGCCAGCTGGAGGGCACTGACATTTCTTTCATCCCCAACATTCTGAGATTCTGCACATGAAGTTCAATCTTAGCCTGGCATGTAAGGTCCACTGTGACCCTGACCTTTGCGGGTTGCCATTGGTTCTGGTTTCCCAGTGCAGTCCTGATGTTTGCTGTTATCTCCTACCAGCTGTCAATAGCATCTTTCACTCTCAAAAGGGTCCTAGTTTGAAGAATAAATGTTATAATCATCCAACTCCCTGATGTATATTGTATCTTCCTCATTGGAAATACACTTTTCCATTGAGTCCCAACCTAAATCCAATGCTGAGGCCTTCATCAAGCCTTCTTATAACATGGTAGGCTGCATTACATTGATGAGTATATAATTACTTCTATACTTATTTGGTTCCATTTCCTAGATTATCATCTCTTGGAGGTCTAGTACTAAGATCTGTGAAAAAATATACTAATCCAGTGTATGAATTGGTGCTTTGTCTAAGGCAATAAATTTTCAGAGGGAAATATGGTGCATGCATTTTGTGGAAAAAAATGTATGAAGGAAAGTACAAAGAAGAAACAAAAACCTGTCTACAATCTCACTACCTAGAAAGAAGCATTATCAATAAACTGGTGAGTATTTCTTCAATATTCTTTTGTGCACATGTAGTCTTAAAATTTGAGTCAGGCATATTCTTCTGTAGCCTGCTTTTCACTTAATAACATACCAAGAGCAATACTCCATATCTTTAAATATTTTTGAAAATATAATCTTCTCTGGGTGCATTGTATTCCATCCTGAATCTGTTTCATGATTTGCTTACTTATTCTATTGCTGTTTCTACTTTTTTTTATGTTATAAATGATGCTATGATGATCTCCCTTGTCCATATATCCACTTATCATATGTCCATTCTATATGTGGCACTTACAGCTTCTAAAATGGCAAGACAGTTAATGACTGCAAAAAAAAAGAGATATCAAGTTGCTAAGAGAGAATGAGTAAAAGAAAAACCTAATTTTCCTTTTAAAACCTTCATCTCTACTGTATTTTATATAATATCTGTCTATTACATAAGATTTGATAGGTGTGTGTGCATTTATTAGTTCTGTAATTAATGAAGGTATCTGATTTGGAAATACATCAACAGTCTGTTGGCTGGGTATAGAAATGATCACCTGGTACATATGTTTCTTAAACAAAGGATTTTGAATTTGAAATCCAAAAACTTCAGTGTCTCCATGGGTATCAGTGTAAGGCAAATTTTTGTTCCCAACTATAGAGAAGTATGATATAAGGAAAAGGATGAAATGATTGTTATAGGATAATGATACTTCTATGAAAAGATGGACACTACCTCATTTTCTTGTGTGTCTGGCAAGCATATGAGGCTGTGGCATTGCATTGTTATTCTAAAGTAAATAATTTTTCATCTTAGACACCCAACAAGCTTGTAGGTCTCCATTGTAGAGTGGAATGGTTTCACCAGAGAAGAAGCAGCCCTTGACTGGGAAACCCCATGAATCCATTCTGTGACTTTTCTATGGAGTAAATGAAAGATGCTAGGAAAGCATAATTCCCTTAGCATGGATTTGGCTGATAACACTCAATATATCATTATTTTGCTCCCCATTCATCAATTGTTGCTCATTGGAACTGTAGGTACCAGTATATTGCAGTTTTACAGGTTGCAAAGTATTTTCATATCCATTATCTGCTTTGATCCTGACCAAAGCATGTGAGATAGGAATTATTATCATCTTGGTTTTAGGGATAAGGAAATGGAGGTTCAGAGAGGTTAAGTGAATTGTTCAAGCTTGGAGCTGGTAGAGCTGAAACTCAAACATGGGTCTTTTGGAACTAGTATTGTATGCTTTTTAAATTTAAATACCATACTTTTCAACTTCATGGACATGTCAAATATCATCTTTAGTTATCATTCTTTAATGTTTGAAAAGACATGGATTGTGACTTGCTGAGCCACATTTTTCTTTTTCTTTTATCAAACTCCCCAGAGAATGGTTTTATAAGTTCATTTGTTGAAAGATGTCTAATGCCTGAAGGCATTAACTACACCCACATCTTCATTATCAGATTTTTTTTTTAAAATCCTTGATTGGGGCCCCTGTGTTTCTGTGCATGGAATATTTCTTCTCCACTGAGAAGCTTTGATTACTGACAAAATGGGCTTTCTCTCTGTATCGTGTGATTAGTGACAAATTCAACTGCAAAACTTTAGACATGTTGGATATACTTGAGTTTTTCCATCATTAAGACTGCCCAGATATTACTTCAACATAGTAACATGAGGGTGCCTGACATTTTCCAGGAAGCTGCTTGACTTTAATCAGTAGGAATAAATGCAAGATTATTGCACTTTTTCCTAGGGTGACCTAAGCTTGCTTTGGCACCTGTGAGCACACAGTACTGGATTGTCTCAGAGCGTTTCAGTGACTTCTACCCAGGGGAGTTATTAGTTTTGAAACTTGAGAATAATTCCATAAGAATGCAATTCTTTCCCTCTCTGAAAAAACAAAATGAAATGTTGCTTGTATCGGGTTACTCTTGCTATGATACTCACTCTAAAACAGTTGTTCCCAAATTGTGGAACTATAGAGGTCTATAGTTAGGGTTGCCAGATTTAGCAAAAACAAACAAGCAAACTAACAACAGGATGCCCAGTTAAATTTCAGTTTCAGATAAACAATGAATAAAGTTCAGTGTATTTCCCAAATATTGTAAATACTAAAAAAATATTGTATCTGGCAATCCTATATATATGGTAATATTGGGGAGTGGAGTCTTGATAATTTTTCATTATTTCAAAACTCTTTAGAAATCATGTATTTATCCAAGAAAGCCTTCATGGTGATTGATGATGTTAAATTTCCTTGATTTTGATTGGGATTTTTTGGATCCAATTTGACAGCATTGGTTATCTCATGCTGAAAACCGCAATTATGCTACCATTTTGGATGACTCGTATTCTAGGGATCATGCTAAATTTATGCATTATCTCATGTAATCCTCAAAAGCAAGGATTGACAAACTATGTCTGGAGAGTGAAATCTCTTGGCTGCCTATTTTTGTAAATACAATTAATTTATTGAAACAAAAAATTTGTCTCTGTGTTGTCAGTGACTGCTTTCGCACTCCAACAGCAGTTGAATAGTTGTAACAAAGATCCTTGTATGCCCTACAAAGCCTAAAATATTTATTATCTGGTCTTTTACAGGAAATGTTTGGGTACACTTCTTCCATTGTAGGAATAACTGCTATTCCCATTTTTTAGAATGAAAATCAGAGGCCTGAAAAGGCTAAGGCTAAGTAATTTACATAAGGTCTCACAGCTTTTAGAATTCAAGCCACGTTCTGTTTGAGTCCAAAGCCTCTGCTCTCATTTCAGCTGATCTGAGAAATTCGTTAGCAATTATGTTTGCTCTAAAAGGTATTAACAATGGGGAAACTGAGTCTGTGATTTTCTTATTGAATGCAGTGTCTTTTAAAGGCAAACCAGACAGTATAGCTAGTGGTTAAGAGCACAGGCTTTAGAGCTACACTACCTAAGTCCAAATCCCGTTTCTGCCATTAACCTTTCTCTAGCCATTTTCCTTACCTTTAAATTAGAGTCAATAGTAGTGGGATTGAATGAGATAATGTCTAAAAGGAAATTAGACTGGCATCTGAAAGATAGTATTTTTTAGTTACTTCTATTAAATACTATTATTTCAAAACAGAAAGTCTTCATTCATCCATTTTGATCATTTCCTGTAGTTTGCGACATGCATTTAAGTACAAAATGTGAAATGCAAAATCTGATTGTGCATTTGTGAGCTGCAAAGCCCAGGAATGTTGAGAAAAGCATTGTTGGTGTGGTGTTGGGCTAATGCAGCAAGAGTCCACAGCTCTGCAAATTCATCACAAAGCCCCCTTTACTCCATAGGATTGTGGCCCTCATTAATATGCAGGACATGCACACCAAACTTGTTTATTCCTTCCATTCTTGGACAAATGCAAGTCTAATAAAAAGGCAAACATGTCTGTCCACATCACAAGTCCGGTTAGGAACAGGGGTATTTTGGCAAAGTTAAGTCAATGCCAGTAGGCTGCCATCACATTGTGAACTCTAAAAGTAATTCAGTGCTCTGGAGTCTGCAAGGTAGCATTGGCTGCAATGCTAATTGTACTCTGCAACCCACTGCCAAGGGAGGTGGAGAGGCTCTGATAATCAGAATTGGTAGCCATCTTTCTTGGTATTAAGATTTCTATCTGTCCGAGGAATAGGGCTGGTCCAGATAGAGAAAGCCCAACACTTTTCTTCCAGATGTAGAATTTTCAGGAGATAAGGTACTGTGCTTGGGTTACATTCACTTTAGTAAGAATTATTGACAAAATCAACTCCAGGGAAGCATTGCGTGGTGGACAGATCATGGATTTTTGAACTATACAGACTGGGTTTCAGTTCTTACTCCACTACTCATTGTGTGGCCCTGAACAAATTATTTACTATTTCTGAGTCTTGATTTCTTCACATATAAAATGGAGTTATATAATGGCTTCATACAATTATGTAAGTACCTTCAGAGGTAGTAACTATTGTAATCATTGTCATTGTATTTATTATTATTTATTATTATTACTAGCAAAGATGGCAAATTTTTGCTTTTGGCAAGTTACTGCTCAAACTCCTCCTTTGTAAAGTAAAACAATACTAATTACCTTATATGTGTGAGATTCAAGAGCTAACTGCTTTTTCTCATCACTTCACCACACGTTTTAAAATTTTTTATCCTTAGCTCTTACCCATCAATACCTTTATGGTTTATGCCTTTTCCATCCATTAAAATGTAAGCTCCACGAGGAGGTACTTGGGTTCTTTTGTTAATTATGAGTCTTCCGTGCATCCAATAGTGCCTGGAACATAGTAGGTTCTCAATAAAATAATTGCTGCAGCAATGCATAAACAAATGAATAAGTGCTAAAGTCTGTGTTACCTAAGTAGGAAGCACCGCTGTAGCCACACGGGGGGTTGTTAGATGCTCAGGGTCATTGTTATGATCAGAATATGGGCGTGCCACCAAAGGAGCCCAGATATAGGGAGATGGTCCGCCCCCTCCCCCCACCGTCAGTTGGCGCTCCTTGTTCTTAGCACTGGCATCTCCTCAACCCTGCTGTAGATGAGTGAAACAACTGGGTCATTGTCAACAGCAAGGTCATGTGACATTAATGGCAAGAAATAAGGGCTTTGGAATTTTTTAAATCAATTCTTAGGATGAAGGGGAAACAGCTGCAGAAAGGGAGGGAAGATTGGGAAAAGGACAAAAACCGCATCTTTTGCAAAACATTTGGTCACATGCAGCCATAGGCTGCAAGCCTGTGACCGAGATTTACTCACCCCCAAACTTAGAAGGCATGCAGAAGCAGCTGCGGCAGTCAGTTGACCCCCAAAAAAGCCTGTTGGCTCCAAACTGAGATAGTGGCAGTGGGAAAAAGTCTTTTATGAACTCTGTTGTTTCTGATCTGCTAAAGGCACTGGAGAAAAATTTCCCAAGTGCCCTCCTCATGTAAGATTGGAGGAATTTCTCTTAAAAGTAATAAAACTCAAAGTACCATAGCACAACAGATTATAGCAAAAAAATACCTAGGAGCTGAGCGCTGGTTAGGCAGGCCTAAGTTTGAATGCCAGCTCTTGCTGGGTGTATGAACTTGGGCAAGTTAAACTTCTCGAGCTTTTGTAGAAAAGAGAAACCAATAGGTGCTTTGCAAAGTTGTCGAGACGGTTCAGTGAGATAAATTCTGTAAAATGTCTGGCACTTTCTAGGTGCTCAATAAATGGTAGCTATCATTAGTTATGATTAAAGCTACATAGATTATTTTATTTTCTTTAATCCTCACATCAACCCTCTGAGGACGTTATTGTGATTATTTCCCATATTACGTACAAGGCAATGGAAGTCTAGAGAGGTTGCCTAACGCACTCAAACCCACACAGCTGGTGAGCATCCGAGCCATGATTCTAACCAAGTCTGTAACAGTTCAGGGTTTTAGTTAACTGACAAGTTGTATAACGTCCCTCATAAGAGCAACAGAAGTTTGGCATGACAACTTAAGGCCCAGAAGTTCTGCATTCTCTTGCATAACCTGCTGTTGGCAATCTGAGGTTATTGAATTTCAAATATGCGGTGGCTCTTTGTTTACAAAGGTTTATGAGAGACCCATGGACTCCGAGAGGCAATGTAAGGTCAGCTCATTTTATGCTTGTCTTCTAAATCTGCCCAGAGGTTCATTACTTTATCTCTTATTTAAGCCCCTCAGATCATTTTAGAAAGGTGTTCCCTTCCCCTTTTCTTAGCCTAGCCCTGACAACTATTCCCTTTCATTTGCATAAATTTAATTGCACATGCCAGCTTTCTATTTATATCTATTTCTATCTGTCTCCTTCGAGAGATGAAATAGTAAGAACAAGGTGTGTATAAAGATTTTACCTTTCCTTGATTTTTCCAGACAAAATTAAACCTAATTCTGCTTATTTAATTTGATTTGCTAAGTGATTCTTTGCTGGTCATTAGAGAGAGAGAGAAAGAGAGAACGCAGCTCTTTAAGAGAATTTTAAGACGAGAGGAAAAAAAAAATAGATGCCGAGAGTTGGAAACAATCTTTGAAATTATGTAGGCCATCTCCTTCTGAATTTTGCATGTATTTTATAAGAATTTCTAAGCAAGATTACCCAGCCATTGTTTAAATAGTGACCGTAAGTTCATTCTTTTTAAGAGAACTCATTTCACTGTCCACCTGCACCAGTTATCAGAAAGTTTTCTCTTACGAGATGCAACTTGCTTCTCTGTAGCTCCTAGTTTTGCCTGAGGAAGCAGGCAAAATAAGACTCATCCTTCTTGTGTAGCCCTTCAAATATTTGAGAAAGACACCCACAATCACCCTCTCCCCTTACCCATATAAAATACACAGGCTGCACACTTAAGGTTCTTCAGATTTTGTCTGAAAAGCAGTCTGAGCGAGTCTTTTGAATCATGAATCAGATTATATGACTGCCTGGATCAGATTCCTCCAGTAGCTTCTCATCATACCCAAGATGAAACATGAAACTTCCTCCATGGCCTGCAGGGCCCTTTGTCTCCCACTGCTCCCCTCATCTCTCATGGCACTACATTTCACACTGGCCTCCCTGAACACCAGGCATGGGCCTACTCAGGGCCTTTGCACTGGCGATTTCCTCAGAGAGAGACGTGGCTGCTCCCACACTTTATCCAGATTTCCATTCAAATGTCGTGTCCTCTGAGAGACCTTTACTGGCTGCCCAATTGAAAATGAATCCTCCTATTAGTCTCTGTTTTCTTATTCTGCTTTATTTTCCTTATCATTTTTCACTATTGGAATTATATTCCATATTTATTCTCTCACTAAAACATGGGATTCCTGGAGCAGAGGCTTTGTTTTGCTCACTATTGCCTACCCAGTGCCTGGCACATATTAGATGCCCCATAATAGTTTGTTAAATAAACAAATGGATGAGTGAACTAATGAGTGAGTTGGGTGATATAGACTCCATCATCCTGGTCATGGCTCTCTCAATGCTGTCTAGTTTCTTAGTGACCTCCTAAAATGAGACATCTGGAAATGAATACAAGATAGACTGAGTCTGGGCAGTTTCAAGCTCAGCTGAACTTGTCCCTCCTAGGTGTGGGCAATAATCATTTATTAACAGGAGCATAAGATAAAATGAAGTCATTCTGAGTTGTGGTTAAACATGACTCATATATAGCTTACAGGTAAGGAAAAAATCCATGGTTTCTTTTATAAGAACCATTGTCAATTCCGGTCTCTTCTAATCTGAAATTGTGTTAACTTAAATTTTGTATTCTTATTTCAAGACTGTTATCCCGGATAGACTGATCTGAGTCTCTCTCTGTGTCATTTTTAAACTCATGATTTCAGCCTGTCATGATATTTTAAATGTTTGATTCCTTCCATAATACATACTATATGACAGCTAGCTGCCACTGGAATATTGAGTGCAAAACATACCCCATAGCTGTGATTCAGGACTCAAGAAGTTACCGTCTGTGTTAGCCCCACAGGTGCCTTCTGATGATTAGAAAGATGGAGAATGGACATAGAAATAATGTTGCAGAAAATCTCCCATTTCCACAGCCTAATCTGTGCAGAAAAATAGCTAAAAGGGGCAGGAAGAGGTACCGTTTCCATTCTTCTGTACAAATCCCATGTGCATAATGGTAATCTCACGTGCTTAATTGGCAGTAGTCTAAAGTATATTTACTACATTTCCTACAAAAAAAAATCTGCAGGACAGGAAAGCACCTAGAGACAGGAGAGCACCCTGGAAGCAGGCTGGATTGGGTGAGCCAAACCTCAGTATCTTCCACATATACCTATTCCATTCCTCTCTCCTAGAACTCACTGGAGAGTGTTTTAACAAATGGTTGATTTCTCTATCTCCCAATGAAAACATGAACTCATTGATGATATGGGTTGTGCTTTTCTTCTGCATATCCCTGATATCAAGTAGTACTTGGCATAGAAAAAACTTTCAACAAGCATTAGCTAATATTACAGTGAGTGATTACTAAATTGATGTTAATCCAATACTGAATGCATTTTTAAAACTCTAGCAAAGTTGAGGGCAATTGCTTGATGATGACCAGCATTCTTGTCTAAACTCTTAGAAACTTGTATGACATGGCTATGACACCCAAGGTTCTGGTCATTTTCTCATTTACTATCCAACTCTTTTTTGTTGTAGTTAAAAGGTCAGTCTAGAATAGAGTTAATCTTGTGAATTCAGCTATCTTCTGAATAAGGAAACATCGAATATGAAGACATAAAAAATTTATCAGAGTCTCTGCTTTTAGTAGAGTCAGGTTTCTTTCAGCACATAGTTAAAATTCTCAACCTGTTTGGATCCTACGGTTTTGTAATCCACATTGGGAAGTCATGGAGAAAAGACTGACTCTCCCTTTTAATTGGTACTGAACTTGGGCCCATTGCCTAATGACTTTTGAGGTTGTTTTCTCATATATTGACAATGAAAATACTAGTAAAGGGTTTTATGAAAAGTAAATGAAGCAATATATGTAAATGGCTCTAGTATGTTGCCTGGAATGCAGCAGGTACTTGCTAATTAATAGCTACTAATTGTGAAGACCCTGCTCCATGCCAGATATTGTACTGTATATACATAATTGCTTTTCCCTTTCTTTTCACCCTTTCTGAAACAGAGCACATCCTGAGTCTTTGCTTTTGGGGTTTCCTCTGCCTGGAATGCCCTTCCCTCTTTAATCTATTTTGAAAAATATCTATCTATTCGTCAATGACTACCTCAAATAACTTTGCCATATAAGCTTTTTTGATCTCCCAACCAGAGGTAGTTTAGTTCTATGACCCTGCTTTTCACTTTTATGTTTTATTGCAAACTGGGGAGAATGAGGCTTCATCTTTCTAACTCATAGAGCTGATTTTATTTTTAAAATATGTCTTCTTCAAATGCAAGGCATTATTGTTCTTCAAATCTCACAAACTCTATTTACAGTTTGATACCATTAAGATTCAAGTTCCTTGAGCTCCGCAGGCCAGAACTGGATTTCTCTTCTTATGCTGTTTATTTGAAAATGAAGTAAGAGAGGAAACCTGATGAAAATGGCATGGCAGAGGGCCTGAGTTATTCTGAGCAATTCCTAGGAAATTCTCTTTTATTAAAAGGGCTGTTGAGAATTTCATCACACATGAGCTGGTTTAAAAGCGGCCCATACTACAGCTCAAATGCTTCAATCTTCCTGTTAATTGTCAGACTCAGAGGAAAACCTGGGTGACTCTGGAGATAGCTTTGAAGACAAAGACCTGAGGACTGAAGATTAAAGTTCATGTTTCTCATCTGTAGGTTCAAATGCTTCTCTGCAGCCATAATCTCACTAGTTTTTGTTTTGTACTTTAATAGCCACTTTATTGGGATACAATTTAATTCACCCTTCAAACTGTACAATTCCATGATTTTTAGTGTATTCTCAGAGGTGTGCAAACATCATCACTATATAATTTTAGAACATTTTCATCACCTCCCAAAGAAACTGCATACCCAATAGAAGTTCCCAGCCTCTGGCAAGTAGGAATCTATTTTCTGTCTCTATGGATTTGCCTATTCTGGATGTTTTATATAAATGGAATCATACAATGTGTCCTTTTGTGGTTGCTGTTTTTTCATTTAGTATGATGTTTTCAAGATTCAGCCATGTTGTTGAATGTATCAGTAATTCATTTTTATTACTAAATAATATTCTATTGTTTCAATATCCCACATTTTCTTTATCCATTCATCAGTTGATAATGCTGCTATGAACATTTGCTTACAAGGTTTTCTTAGATATGTTTTCCATTCTCTTGGTAACATAGTTTGGGGTGGAATTTCTGAGTTATATGGTAATTCTATGTTTAACATTTTGAGGAACTGACAAGCTGTGTTCTAAAGTGGCTGTATCATACTACCAGCAATGTATGAGTGTTCCAATTTTGCCACATTGTCATAAACACTTGCTACTACTGCTTCTAAAATTTTAGTCATCCTGGTGGATGTGAAGTGTTATGTTATTATGGTTTTGATTTGCATTTCCCTAATGACTGATGATATTGAGCATCTTTTCATGTGCTTATTGGCCAATTATGCATATTCTTTGAAGAAATCGTTATTCATATCCTTTGTCTATTTTTATAATTTCATTGGTTGTCTTTTTGTTGTTGAGCTGTAAACTGTTCATATATTTGGATGCTGGGCCCTTAACACATATGTGATTTGCAAAGATGTTTTCTTATTCTATGGGTTTTCTTTTCACTTTCTTGCCATTGGAAATATTGCTTTCTACTCCATGAACATTGGATATCTTTCCATGTTTTTAGGTCTTCTTTAATTTATTTCAGTGGTGTTTTAAATATATACATCTCTCCCATCTTTTGTTAAATTTATTCCTGCTTTATTATTTTTATTGCTATTGTAAGTAGAATTGCTTTCTTAATTTCATTTTCAGATTGTTCATTGCTATTGTAGAGAAATACAGCTTAGTTTTGTATATAAAGATAAATTTTATATCATGTAAACTTTCTGAACTCATATAAGTGTTCTAATTGTTTGGGGGGATTTGTTAGGATTTTCTATATACAAGATTATGTCATTCATGATTAGAGACAGTTTTACTTCTTCCTTTCCAATTTGGATGTCTTTCACTTCTTTTTCTTCTTTGACTGTCCTGATTAGATTTTCCAGTACAATACGGAACAGAAATGGCAAAACCAGACATTCTTGTTTCATTGCTTACCTTAAGGGAAATTATTTAGTCTTTTACCATGAACTGTGATGTTGGCTGTGAGTTTTTCATAGAGGTCTTTTATCAGGCAGAGGAAATTCCCTTCTATTCCTAGTTGTTGAGTGTCACTTGCTGTTAATCGATTGCATGGGGAATCACAGAAATGGCAGTTTTGCTTCCTCCCAGAGAGAATACCATTGTGCTGCTAAGCATGTGATGATGCTACTCCCATACCAAGCATAGACTTCTTTTTAGGTTTGAGTTCAAACAGATTTCTTAAGTCAGATCTCAACTTTTTGGTGCTTTCCAATCCAAACAGAAAGTATTATTGTGGTCGAAATATTGCAGTCGAAAGTATTATTGCAGGTCTGCCCTGCACCCCTATCCTTCACCAAATAATTGTTACTCATTTCTCTTGAGGTTAGAGTGGTTTGCTTGTACCTTAATGACTTTAATCTCCGTATAATCTCTGTATAGGTAAAGGTCATTTTTCTAGAACCTATGAGACCAGTAAGTACCTGCATGTGCCCAGAGCTTTGTCAGATGCTGGAGGCAAGACAGTGGATGATGAAATCCTTATTCCCCTGTGTGTAATAATGGCTTATATCTTTGTGTTTTCTGTTTCAGGCACTATGCTACTTGCTTTACATGCGTTACCTCATTTAATGTTCATATCAACCTGTATGATGAGAACTATTCGTATTTTTGTGAAAAGAAAGCTGAATTTTAGAGGTCAGTTAGACTCCAGAATCTAGACTCAATCTCTACATGTAAGTTTCTCCTGTTTTCTGGAAATTTATGATCTTCTGTTGGGACAAGATGTGCTCAAGTAAAATGGGGAATTCTAGAAAGGCAAAGGATAAGTGTCTTGGGTAGAATCCGTAGGTTCTGGAAATGTGGATGATATGGTGGGGGCTGCAGCTTGAGGGGTGGTCTTGTGAGCCTGCTGGGCCTTGGGGAAGCTTTGGACTGATTAGCATTTGGGTGAGCTGACTAGAAAGAGGAGGACAAACAGAGGTGTGGAGGCAGAAACGAGCTTGGAACACTTGCAAGAATTTGACTACAGTGAGAGTTTCTATCACTTATCAATTAAAGTTCTGGCTTGGGGACAATTTTGGCCAGATTTTGGTGTGGGAAGGGTATCTGAATATTGAAACCAAGGGATTTAGAACAGTATATTAATAATGGAATTAACGTTGTTATTATTATTATTTTTTGTTTCCAAAATGGCATTCCTTGAGTTTCTAGGATTCTGAGGAGGGGCCATTAGGAGGTGCGGTAAGGAGAAGGGGGCGGGAGGTCATTGGTTAGATGACATCCTGACCCTCCATTCCCACTTCAAGCAGAGCTGCTCCAAACACAGATGTTGGGATTCAGTTTAAGATTTCACTTGAAAATAAGGTTTGTTTGGGTTTTTTTAATGTAGTTTTATTGAGATATAGTAATATACCATGAAATCTGCCCAAAGGATACAGTCAGTGGTTCATAGTATCATCACATAGTTGTGCATTCGTCACCATGATCATTTTTAAAACATTTGCATCACTCCAGAAAAGGAAATAAAAAGAAAACCCCAAACATCCCCTGTCCCTTAATCCTTCCTCTTCTTGACCACTAGTATTGCGCTCTACCCAATTTTAAGATTTACAGTAGAGGTAGGTTGACTAAGACAGTTTCGAATTGTCAGCCATAGAAGTAGATATCAGTGGAATAGAACAGAACATTCAGCAGTAGATCCATATGGACATGGGCAACTGACTTTTTTTCTTCCAGTGTAGTTATATAATTAATATCAAAGATCCAGGCTGCTGGATTATAGTTCACCAACTTTGGGACTTCCTTCTGGCTGTTCTGAAACACGAGACAATAAAAAGAAATATCTATATCATGAGTCAGTAGTCACAGTCCTTTGTTAAATCCTAATTTCTCAGTTACACCTCCTTTCTCTCATTAGATCTTTCTCTTCGTCCCCAGGAATATCTAGACGATGACCAAAAACTAAGGTTTTAGAGGTTGAAGAAAGGGCTAAAAGACCAGAGTTAGCACAGTAACCTGCAATTTGAGTTTCCTGAGGCCAAGTACTTCACTCCACATTTGTTTATGTGTTGTCTGTTTTATTGTAGGCAGGATGCAAAGCTCTGTGGAGTGCAGAGATAAGTGGTCCCGGATTTCGAAGAGATCATAAGGGATAGAGATACCTTAAAAGAGATTACAGACAATGTGGGGGAAGAGCTTGGGGAGCCCATCGCTCTGCACTGGGAAGGCAAAATCAGGAAGACTTCACAGAGGACTGGCACCTTACCAAGCCTTCAGGAATGCGTTGGTGTTTGCCAGGGAGAGTAGGTGGAAAAGAGCATTCTAGGTAAAAGAAAGCAATAATACAAATTAAGGAACGGAGGAGTGAGAGATTACAACTTAATCAAGGAATAGCAATTATTTCTGTAATTAAGACAATTTGCCATTTATTAAGCATTATTCTGTGCCAGGCACCGTATCAGTATTAAATTAAATTTACTCATTTAATACTCTCAAGAATCCCATAAGATGGACACAGATGAGAAAATAGAGGCTTAGGATGGAGAAGTAATTTGCCTAAGGGCCATAGCAAGGTCTCACAGCTAAAGAGTGATAGAGCTGTGATTTGAATCCAGGTGGCTTGACTCCAGATTTAGAGCCTCATGTGCCTTGCTAAACTGTTTCGATTTTATTCTCCAGGTCAGTGGTTCTCTAACTTGCAATTGAATTACCTGATGGGCTTGTTAAAACAAGATTCTGGGCTCCATCCCTGAAGTTTCCAGTTCAATAGGTCTGAGGTAGTCTCTGAGGATTTGCAGTTCGAACATGTTTCCAGGTGATTCTGATGTTTCTGGTCCAGGGAACACATTTTGAGAATCATGTGATAGGGAGCCGAGGAAAGGTTTGGAGTCTTGGAGGAAAATAATGGTATTTGCATTTTAGACAAGATTCTCTGGGCAATGAATGTGAATGAGTTGCAGATTGGTTTAGAGAGGGACTCAATAAAATGATGCTTGGAGGAGGCAGAGAGAACAAATAGGAAGAACAGTTATGAGACGACTTTACAACAAGCATTCAGAAGAATGGAGATGAAGGTATGAACCTGAAAGTAATCACAGAGAAAGATAATTTCAGAACTTAATAGTACTTAGCAATCTCTGATAATCATCTGATAAGTGATGGTAATAGTTATCATTAACAACTACAATCTATACACATGGTGTGTGATTAGAAACAGCAGATGAAAGGAATGTAGGAGAACAAAGAATGGTTTTAATGTTTCCATTGTAAGAAATGGAGTTGAGAGGGCAAACTATCATTCAGGTGGCTGTTTTAGACGTGTTGACTTGAGGCCCCCGTGTGGTGGATTAGGGAGATATCATGCCGAAGTGGAAAGAGGACTGAGCTGGCTCAGGAGACCTGGCTTCTAGACCCGGCGCAATCACTTATTCTGTAATTTTGGAAAAATCGCATGCTCCTTGAGTCTCAATTTCTTCATCTGCAAGTGGAGTGACAATAGAGTCTCGGTGCCTAGGTGAGACAGGAGGGCAATAGGTAAGAGACTTTCCTAAACCTGCGGTAAGAAAAATTATTTGGTGAAATATTTTTCTGTAGTTATAGTGCCCCCCATTTATGCTCAGTATCAAGCAATAACATTACAAAGCCGACTCAAAGATGAAAGCCTTCACGAGGCTCTCACAAGTCTATGAGCCGTATTTTCAAACTGTAACATCCTCTCTCCATTTGCCTAGAAAGTTAGGATATGGATTTTGTAGCGCCTGAAAAGAAAAATATTTAATCAGATTGGGTTTTGAGTTTTCAAATGTTTTGTTATAAGCTAAAATTAGGGACAAAGCTGAGTTATTTCCTGGAGAGAAATTTTTAAAAATCCCAATTAAGAGTAAATGTATTTTCAACATGCATTAACTTTGAGCATTAAAGTCCAACATAATATTACTTTAAATCAACTGTCTTAAATGATTTTTTAACTATTGACAAATGTTTAAAGCCATTAACTATGTCCCTTATTTTAACTATTTAATTCTAGCAAATGGACACGTCTTTATATTTTACTTATAATCCAATTAAAATTTAAGAAGTGAGTTTGCTTATGTATTTAGTAGTCATAATCACTAAGTATTCATTAGCCCAGGATTCACAATTAACACCCTCCTGTCCCTCAACCGCCCCTGTACAACTCAATAACAAGTTTAATCACAAGGCCTTTTTTATCCTAACTCTCTCACTTTTCTCCCTCTCCACCACGGCCGTAACCTCCTGGTTCAAGCTACCGTTATCTTTTGTCTGGATTCCTGCCATCGTTTCCAAACTGATCTATTCTATCCATTCCTGACTCCCTCCAGTTCATATCCACACCTTAGAGAGGTTAATGCTTCCAAATCGGATTATCTCACCACATGCTCATTAAGCCTTTTGCAAGCTTTCCATTGCATTTAGGATAAAGACGACAAGGCCTCAGATGGCCTGCAAGACCCCACATGAACTGACCTCTGCTAACCTCTCGGGTCCCACTGCACTCCATGTTCAGTTTTGCTTTCCCTGCTGTGGTCACAGTGGCCATCCGTCCATTCTGTGTATGTGCCATGCCTCTGTCCTATGCAGAACCTTTGCACATTCCATTCCTTCTGTTTGGAATGTCTTTCTCTCTCTCTTAATATATTTTTTTAATTAGAGAAGTTGTAGGTTTACCAAAAAAAAATGATGCAGGAAATACAGAGTAACAATTTATCTCCTCTCCCCATTTTTCCTCTTCTTTTAATCTAGTTACCCCTGCCTACCCATCAGATCACAGCTCAGTTGAGACCACCCAAATCTTCCTTGACCTCCCTGAAAAGGTCATACCTGAATTATATATTCCCATAACCGCATTTTACCTCTGCATTTTATATTAATGTCTGTGTATATTTGATTAAGGTGGAGAATAGAGACTATTAAGATGGGGAAAAGAGGGTCTGGTTCACACCCTCTGTACTACTCTGTAGTACTAATGCCTGAAACAGTGGTTGGTGCATAGTAGGGGCTAATGAATATTTGTGCAATGTCTATTCTAGGGCAATTGTGCAATGCCCTAGAGGGTAGAGAGGATTTGGGTGTGGGTGGGCATGCTCGGATTCAACTGGAGTGACCATGAGGCATGGAAGTTGATGATATAAAATGAAGTCATCGAAAGATCTGACTGCTGATTTCCATTTTCAGTCATGTAAAAAGTAATAGCACCAGTCCTATTTGCATTTGAACAGGCTCATGCTATTCTTCCACTGGAGAGCTCTGTGGGGCCAGAGATTACCCATAAAACTGTGCTTCTGTGGTTAAGAATTTTAAGTGGTGTCTACCTGAAACACATCTGCAGCCCTACATTGCAGGAGCAGATGAGTGATATATCTATAGCATTTGGGTCAGCTTGTTCCTTTAATAGCAGTCATAATTTTGTGCTCAATTTAGAGTGGCAAATTTCCTTTTCAAAGAATTTTGTCCACTCTCTATTTAAAATTTCTCAATAGGCCGCAACCAGAGCAGAATTTAAAGACAACGTCGAACTCAAAGAGTTTTCAAACAGAATAGGAAGAATATACATGGATACTGTTCTCTTATACTTTCCAGGTGTATGTGCTGTAGTTACAACTTAATGTACTACTGAAAAAATCGGGTGGTTAGTAGATATCTAACCTCATAGTCTTAGAATTTATTTGGGAATAATGTAGAAAGTTAAGTCACATTGATTCTACATAATGAGAAATTAAGGCATGTAAAATTTCATCAGTTCAAGAAAATTCCATAATTTCTGCTGGAGGCAAGAATGACCTCCCTGCCTTACGTATCTTTTAAATCTCACTGTTAGACCTCAGGCTCTCTTATCTTAATCAGGGCTTGGGAACAAGGATTCATAGAATCCTTTCATGAAAAGATGGACTGTGCATTTGTATAAATGCATCTACTGTATTGCAATTAAGCAATACACACACTGCTGCTTTGTACCACCAGCAAAGTACATAAAATACTGTTCTGTTGCTTACACTTTGGAGATAATTCCTGTGGAGGAACAGCCATGGTTTGTCATTAGGAGATCTAAGCTCCAAACTTTAGCGTCCAACTAATAGTGAATACGTTGAATAAGGTGTTAAAATTATGAATCAGGTCTAGCAATTCAACATTCAGGGCATAAACAGATTAACTCAGAGTCGGGTACATTTATGCCTTGTTTCTTTAAGTGTTCCTTAGATTACTTGCAGCAGAAGAACCTATTGTGCCAATTCTTGCCTGGCTGCTAAACTCTCCCTCCTCCCCTCTCCCCTCTCAACATAAGGAATTAGGGCCTTGGCAAGTGGGACATAAACATCAGCATTTTTAAACAGGCTCCCAGGTTAAGTCTAATGTCCAATAAAGTTTGGGAACCACAGAGTGATTTCTAGTGGCTGAGATTGCTGAGAAGATTTATTTATAGTTCTGGGTTTTCTTCTGCCAGGGGGCAGTGTTCTCTGAAATATGTCTGCATTAATAAACCATGCTGGGTGTTAATTTCTTCAGTCTTTCTCATACACCTTGTTTACTGACCCAGCCAGGTGTGACCTTATGTCACAATCTTAAATGCCATGGCAGGTGAATTTTCTTAATTTGGTTTGCTTACAGAAGATTTTGGACTATCTTCCAGTCATTTTTAGTTGAGTCTACAGATATACTTTATGCATTATTAGGAATATTGCTTTTCTTAGCTCTAGAAGATGAGGGGTTAAATAATTAGTCTATTTTGTGGTTGATTTGATGCCTGAGGTAGGGATTTTAGTTATGCTTTTGACAGTTAATTTGTAATGCTATCTTGTAGTAAAATTCAGCTTAATTATGATTAGATGATCCCTCTCTCTCTTTCTAATGCACAATGACCTGGTAGAAGATAAAGTTCTTTGGAATAACTAGTGGCCTATGCATTGATCCTCTGAGAGAATGGGTAACAAGTGCTGTGTAGAAGGCAATTACCGAAATGTGTCTGTTAAATTTAAAGCTTTGTCCCCCTGCATAGCTAATCTGCATGTCAAAAAAATTAATGGATGATGTTCAGCTTGTCAACTCTAAACATTTTTCAGGAGGAGCCTTCATTGTCCTCAAGCTGGGTTTCTACAATCAAGTGTCAGACAAAGTCTGAAGTTGTTGGAATCCGGTGGGGGCTGGGGAGGTTGGGGAGGAGGGGCCTGGTTTTTAGAACATTTGGAGCACCGAGGCAGAAAATGAAATAACAGGATTGCTTTGATAGTTTCCTTTCTTGTTTTATGGTCTGCCTCCCCTCCCCGCCCCTCTGAAATGGCAGGCTTTGCATCTTGAAATTTAACACAAATAGTAGAAAAATCTTATATGGGGTTAACATCTTTTATAAGCCTTGCTCCATATGCAACTCCAAATCATTTCAGTATGGCACACAGACTAAAGCAAGAGACTTTTGCTTATACAGAAAGAGTCAGATGCCTGCCATCTCTGCAAGAGTGTATCACTAAAAGGGTTTTAGAGAGGCAACTTAAAGTTTGACAGTATATTTTCTTTTTTCAATTAGCTGTTACTAAATTCTGGAATATATAACAAAACCCAGGCCTACTGTGCAATCCACTATAAACAACTTCTTGCTTTTGTGCTATCATGTTTTATTTGCGCAGCGCTTCTGCTCCTTTAGTAATCCGTTGCATGGTAAGCCCTGTATTTGTTTATGTGCTCACATATGTGCTGCACAAGAATGATTACCAACTGGGCTGGAGAAGGAAAACCAAAACCAAACTTTTTTCCCTCATTTGAATCCTAAAAGCATACACTATTTAAACAACTTTCCAATTTAGAGGTCTTGATTTCTCTTTTTAGAAAAGTGTCCTAGTTGGCAAATGGCTTACGTGAAGAGATTTAAAAACTTATAATACCTTCAAAGGACACAAGCATTCGGTGGCTAGCTGATAATTTAACTAGGGGAAAAACTAAGGAAGCAATTATTTGAGACTGAGAGCTCGCTTTCACTGATTTCCTCCCTAAATTCAATTGCTAATAAAAGCTTCCCC